>JAWPHD010011288.1:0-85329 GCA_037043455.1 Cyrtodaria siliqua
CGTTTCTATTGGCCTTAGATACTTTGGGGGGGGGGGTCTAAACACATGAACATTTTTCTATCCATGTACGTTTCTATTGGCCTTAGATACTTTACCACTTATATGATAGGAGAACTTCAATTTTGAGTCAAATGTTACTCCTAGGTCTTTTTCGTGTATTACCTTGGTAATTTCCTCTATTTTATTCACATTATCTTTGATATAAAATACATTGGATTCATCATCATTATTGCCAATATGTAGATGTTTGTACTTTTAAGCATTAAATGTCATTTGCCATTTTTTAGCCCAATCACATGCAGTGAAGATACTGTCCTGTAGGTCCATCGCGCGCTGTGGGCTATTTATGCATGGAAAATGGCATAATTAATGCAAAAATATATTGAAAATTGTGTGTAGCCACTTCCTGACAACGATGGGGACAGGGTGAACCCCGTCAAGGTGAAGCACAGAACTATTGGAATAACGTATTTTGGACCCCTTTTTTTGCCGTGTATGAAATCACAGGCACATTTTGGCCAGTTAAAGCCTAGTTCCTGCTTATAGGAGTATATTACTGTATTAAGATCCTTTGTTTGCACGTGCAGATCTTTGTCATCCGTGCTCTCCCAGTCAACAATACCCCTGGTTCATCTGAACTCTTGTATTGGGGATATATAAATTTGCCAACTTTGCATGCGTCACCATCTATACGAACGTTGACTGTTTACGAAACAGTGTATTTAATGCGGTTACTAGAAAGACCGGAATACACCGAATCACCGGAATACACCGGAATACACCGAAATACATATAATAAAGGCATTATTTATGTAATTAATGGATAACAAATGATTATTTGTGATTTAAAAAGTAATATATCCAAACAGAAGAGTGATTTATATATTTTGGGGGTTATATATATGCACACTAGTCATACACCTATAGCAAAACTACATACTTATCTCCCTTGAAAGAAAACATCCTAAATGATCGGTGTTCGGATAAATGTGATAAGGATTGTATATACTGTGAGGTATGTATGTTTTCTTGGTATTAAAGAGACACATAGCAAATTATTTTTTTTAATTGTGTGTTATGTGTGTTCGGATAAATGTGATAAGGATTGTATAAGGTATGTATGCTTTCTTGGTATTAAAGATACACATAGCAATATTTATTTATTTTTAAAACATAATTCGTTACATCTAAGCAAACGAATAGTAATTTATAAATAAAAAGTCGGAAAAAAAATGATTATGTTGAGATCCAAATTGTTTTCAATTTCAGTATAAATCTGAATTCGAGTTGTCCGAAAAGACGTTCATGATGAATATCTTCCGAAAAGAAACTATAAATACTTTATTATTGATCAAAATCAAATAGTTTTGTTTTATTTGTTAGATATAAACATTTGAATAGTAATAACAGAAATGAAATAAAATGACTTTCACTTATAACTAGGCATGTGGCACCTTTCCAAATTGGAACATACTAACGCTGCATGTCTAATTGGAACCTACGATATTAAGGAAAACATATCTGAAAATATATGTAGAATAGTATTTACCATGTAAACACTAAAGTCACACTTTTCATTTCTTGTTCATAAAAGTGTGACTTTAGTGTTTACATGGGTCGTTTGTAATTGCTTATTGTGGTTTAGTTCTAGCATTGCCCATGAAAAAAATAAAATGAAATGATGTAAAAATGATTGAATTGGTATTTCCTTTTTATTTTATTGAAAAACATTCAACCCATCGATATATATAACCCAAAACGTGAGCGGTGTAGTTAGCAGTTTTGAGAAGTGTATATATATATATGAAAACGGCAAGTATATAATTTGTGCGTGTCAGTATCAGTGTCAGTATCAGTGTGTGCGCACGTGTGTACGGGTGCGTTCGTACGCGTGCGTGCGTGTCACTGTCACTTTTCATAAAACTTATGTTATATTTGTAATATAAATAAGTTGTCTTTATCTTATCTCAAAAACACTGGAACATTAACTTACATTTTATTCGTTTTGAAAACGTCCAACATGTGCTTTTTTTAACATTACTTTTCAGTTTGTATATATTTGTATAGTACTATACAAATAACTTTACAGATGCAACGGTTTTTATCAATAAACATTCGTATGTTACTCTTTAATAATAACCTGTTATTCATATATATTCTCATTATTTCGTCCGAACGTCCATCCTATACATGTGTTAAATGTGTGTTAGTGCTATCTGTACTTAGAACGCATGCAATATTGCTTAATGTTTTGACTTTATGTCAGTTTGCTTTATAAATTGTTAAACAACAACATTATGATAGATCTATACGCTTACATGTGCTTGTAATAAATTTATAATTAAAATATTTATATAGTTATTTGTATTTTTATGCCAGTCTATGCAAGCATAGGACATAAACACAAATAAGAAACTTGTGCATTATGATGTTTTCCTTCAAGGGAGATAAGTATGTAGTTTTGCTATATAGGTGTATATAGTGGTGTATATAGTGGTGACTAGTGTGCGTATATAAGCCCCCAAACACATAAGTCGCTCTTCTGTGTGGATATAGTAATATTTAAATCATAAATAATCATTTATTATCCATTGATTACATAAATAATGCCTTTATTATATGTATATCGGTGTATTCCGGTGTATTCCGGTATATTCCGGTGATTCGGTGTATTCCGGTCTTTCTAGTAACCCATTTAATGTACCAACCAAACAACCATGTATTAGTCAGTGTAAAGTTTCTGTTGTCAAAATAGTGCACGTTGGCAATTTGCATATGAATGGTGATGTCACTTGTCAACGTTCATATTCGCAAGGATTCATACAAACTATATTGAAATGCTCTACTGTACAGTAAAGTAATCTGAAAGTGTATGCTTTTTATAGCACTGTTCGTCAGAACGGAGTATTAATTGTCTTTGATCAAGGGTCATGTTTAATGTATTACAATTAATTGCATGAAGATCTATGCACATACTGTAAGATTCGTGGAGGAGGGCCTCAAACATCCATGGATTGACGAGACACAATAAATTTCTTCCATATATGTTCATATAAATTGACTGTGAACAACGATATCTCAGCTGTAATACATGGCTGCGAAATCCACATGGTTCGTCCTCTGCTCGTCAGTACCAATAGTACTTTGATTTTATCGATGTTACCTCCCCTTATCAATAATCTTCCGGAAATGCCTGAAATATGATATCCTGGAGAAAGACAAACAATTTTGGTGTGCACAGTGAACCACAAATTTCGAGTTTACAGTTGAACTTATACACAACCAAGATGATACTGAGCATCACTATCACGTAGCAGGGTAATTTGATTGTTAATGTCGTATTACAATGGCAATGTTAGTTTGCTTGTTTTGATTTGGAGGGACTCAAACATTTTTGTTGTAAATCACTAAATGTAATGTTTCAAAGGCAAATGTTTGTGGGTTTTTTTGATTTTCACACACTATTTAAATAATTTGCTATTGAACCAGTAATTTTCAGTGGTAAACTAAATGAAAAAAAAACTTGATTCTTAAAACCGTTTTAGAAATATAAAAAAATCACACATGCGGTCGGTATGGGACTAGAACCCGGGCCAACGCTTACAGAGCAAGTGCTCTACCAACAGAGCTTACATGGCCACCGGGTACCCAATATCGCCACACTCCTCTCCATTTTACTTTTTAAGTGCTAGCCCAGCTCTTGCAGTTTCTCCGATCCCTGATGCCACTATCTCGCATTCATCGAATTATCCTCGTGACCAATGAAGTACAGTGCTTGCGGTAGTAGCGGATCAGTTTATGTTTACATTGAATTTATTCAGCTCGTATGCATTTGATTTTTTATGAAACTTTTCATATAAATTGAAGATTGATCATATAAGCATACAGCTATAGACTATACATTAGTGCAAAGATTCGGTACATATTTCCTTGAGTAATTACCCACTTCGTGTAGCACCTATCAAGAAAAGTGATCCGTTTTTGCCTGAAGGATGTGATTTTTTTAAATGAAAAAAGAATACAGTTAAAATGTGAAATAAAAAATGAACAGATGTTTTTTTTTAATACACTTTCAGGGCCTCCTCTGGGATTCGCAAATGGAGCCAAATGAGACAAAATAGTAAAATTGCCGATAAAACAATAACTTTGGCAAATGTAATTGGCGAAAGAAATATCCAATGTCAGTCATGAATGTTATGTATTACTTTCCAATCTCGTCATACCCCTTAATTTTCCCCTGTATAATCGCCTAATAACTCTGCCAAAATTAGCACCTCTTTAGTCTTATTTCCAAGTCCAGAAGGCAACACTTGTCCATGATGAAGTGTGAAATACACACATTTGGTGTCAAGTATACATTAGGCTTTGATTATAACTGACATGATAAAATAAACCAGTGTCAGTATAATTCTAGATAGGATTTTGTACTTGTATAGTATTTATTTCGAAACTGAAACATTTCCAGATTAATGAGTTTTATTTTTATGTAAAAAACTGAGCAAAATATTTTTTAAAATATAATTTATGATTATAATTATTACTAACTGCTTATTCATTTATACTTCTATTTGGCTCCCAACTTTTTTCATTTGGCGAAATTGGTTGCGAAAGGAAAATGGCCAGAGGAGGCCCTGAATTTGGTGTAAAATGCTCAGGCCTGATCATCAAAAGACCCATGATTTGGAGTTTTAAACTTTTACGGACATTGATTCCGTAAACAGGCAAAATGTTAGATTTTCAACAGTTAACTAACACAAGTATAAGGCATAGTTCATTATAATTTTGTTTATCATATTGCTGAGAAAGCAGACTCTAGTAAGAAACTGTCTTGAAAGTTTCCTTTAAATAGTTTTAAATTTACGCTTTAGCCATAGTGATCCTTTACTACCCAATGCACTGTAAACCAAGGGGGAAAAGTGCGGCCGGTACGGGACATGAACCCGGGCCCCTCGCTTACAGGACAAGTGCTAGTGATGAAGCAATTAATCTATTGTAACCAATCATTGGTTACTTAGGCATCCGATTATGATGATCGATTATAAAAGTTGATCATCGGTTAAATGCAAAAATGCACTTTAATTAATGTTAAAAAATTACAAATAAACACATTTATATCAATTACAAATGTTTTGCTGATAAAATGACAATGGCATAATAAACAAGACTGGAAAGAATACATGCTTCATCAGAAATTATTCTAAGTTCAAGGCCTGAAACAGGTTAACATACACATGTTATACTTCATATTGACTAACCGATTATAACCAATGATTGATTGGTTACATCCAACCGGTTGTAACTGATGATCGATTGTAAATTTCAAATGATTGCCTATCTCTAGCGAGTGCTGTACCAAATGAGCTAACCAGGCCACCGGGTATCCAATATCATCCCACTTCTGACACAAGTAATCTTACTCGTGGAAATATACATGTATTAGGGCTGTAACAAATACAGGGTGTGGCATATACGATACATATCACCAATACAGGGTGACTCATACAAATATTTATTCGTGAATATTCAGTTAAGAAACAAGAACAAAAAAAGAAAAGTACTTAATCTAATTGTGGTTAACTCACAGGTGACTCAGTCTCAGTAAATAATAGGTAGTAATAAATGTAAAAGCAGTTCAAATAATAATATTCTTCTTCTTTAAAAAGACGAGCATGTCAACATATTCTCTGGTATGAGGGCTGCCCTTAACATAATACAGAGAAAACAATGTTTTAGAGACATGATTGCAAATGTATTTTATCAGATTTTAAGCTTGAATTTTATTAATAAATAAATAAACTCGGGGTTGCTAACCTCAAAATGTTATTGAAATCATTTACGAATCCTGGACCGTAAAGTTTCGCCTTGATTGACGAAATAAACAACTTGATATCTAACATGTATTACTGTGACAGAAACAACAAAATATTCTTCAAAGCCATGAATGGTTGTTTGTATTTTGAAATATGGCTAGTATTGGGCTATTGGCTACACTTTAAGATCCATGTTAAACTTAACTTGTATTAAAAAATATTTGAATAACAGTGCAGCGAATACTGAACACGATTCGAATATGGGACATTTTCGATTCATCGAATATTTGAGTGTATCGCTAACCTCTGCAAGGTATTGTAAAAGTATACCATCAGGGCATGTAAAGCCTTCGGTCTCGTGTGCAGGTAGAGCAATACCATGTGCAGGTAGAGCAATACCGTGTGCAGGTAGAGCAATACCGTGTGCAGGTGGCAATACAATGTGAAGGTAGAGCAATGCCGTGTGCAGGTAGAGCAATACCGTGTGCAGGTAGAGCGATAACGTGTGCAGGTAGCAATGCCGTGTGCAGGTAGAGAAATACCGTGTGCAGGTAGAGCAATAACGTGTGCAGGTAGAGCAATACTGTGTGCAGTAGAGCAATACCATGTGCATGTCAAAGATCTGGCTGAACTTTTGTGTTAATCAATGCTACAAAAAGCCTGTAATCCCCTTGTCAGAAATGAGGCTGACATGAAATCAAAATTGATTGAGTGCAGTATTGATCGGTAAAAAGAAAGGAAGAAAATATGATGAAATGAACTTCTACCAATATGCTTAAGTTTTATTTATCTGTAAACTAAAGACCGATATGCCTGAATAAATCTTATATTAACAGGACTATCAAACCTCAACAGGAACATCTTACAATGTTTCATCATGTGACCTGTAACAGGAACAGGTCATTTAACGATGTTGTCTCCTGGAAATCAAGATGACAGGAACATCTAACGATATTATCTCCTGTATAATCAGGACCACCTAACGATGTTGTCTCCTATAAATTATATTAAGCATATATAAGTTGAAGACAGATCCCTAATGCAGTTTTGTTCTGTCAGGTCTAATGACGCAACAGTGTCCTGAGGCCACATATTTATCAGTAATCCTTTGGCCATTACAAAGTGTCTGTAGTTCTAAGGATTGTATCCTATATATATATATATATATATATATATATATATATAGCCAATAGGATGTCCTAAAGTTGTAGGTAGAATAGAGTGGATTGTTTGGCCAGTACAGTTAGGTAGAGTGAAGTAAATATACCTGTTACTAATGTAAAGAAAGTGGTGCTAAGAATTATGCTCCAAACAAATATGGCAAGTAAATTGATAAATGACCTATACCCTTTAACTAAGTAAAAGAAACAATGTATGAAAATATAAAGAATAACCTTGTAGTATTTCAACAATCTCCACCCAGCTTCATTACATTGTCTCTGTCAACTTCAAAGAAAGTAGGGCGAACGTTAGGTCACGTGATTATTTAAAAAAGTTATAATAAATCCCTTTGCATGATCCGCAAAGACAAAATATAGACATATATTCAATATTTTCAACTTGTTTTTCTATGAGTTAATTTTTTTAAGTCATTTTCTGCTATCGCGCTTCAGTTTGAAATGTTTACATATGCGTATCGATTGAGGAGACCTAAGTACGTATTATTATTTGTAGTAAAATAGTCCCGATTGAAACTAAATTGTTTTCATGCATTATTTAAAATCTTGCAACATGTAATTTGCAGATATTTTGAAAATTGTATTTGCACAAGAAATAAATAAGTTTCAGGCAAAAATATTCCAGTTTAACAGGTTTTACCAAAATCTTGTAATTTGGTAGTTAGCAGAGATATATCATATATGTGAGTGCAAGGAACGATAACTCTGCGTGGAGATTGGTATTTCAAAGGCATGCAAAATGCTATTTTTTATTATTTCCCTTTATGGTAAGTTAATATAGTGTAATGCCAGTAGATTTCATGTTTAAGGAAACCAGTTCCCAAATTTAGTTCTAGAGCTAGGACAAGAAATATATAAAGAGATATAGACCTGTAAACACATAACACATAACATTAGCTCAATGAACTATTTTCCAAAAGAACATTCTATCAATAGGTCAAAGGTTAAGGTCATATTTACCCCACACATAGGAAATGCTTTTCATCAAAAAAAACATTACAAGAAGAGCCTATCATTCCCTATTAGATGATGCTCTTGTTAAGGAAATAATAAATTAGAAGATATAAATAAATAAAAAAAGGGGGAGAGTGGGGGTTTTGGGTTATGTTTTTGCCTCAATTAGATGCACATCAAAGGAGACTGTTGCAAACCTTGATGCTCAGTCTTTTATATGTTTTAACCAGACACAAATGAAATATGACAGTACTAGGGTGGTGACAATAGCCACAGACATAATAGCAAACAGATTAGAAACTTCCTACCTGAACCAAGTGACAATAGCCACAGACCTAATAGCAAACAGATTAGAAACTTCCTACCTGAACCAAGTGACAATAGCCACAGACATAATAGCAAACAGATTAGAAACTTCCTACCTGAACCAAGTGACAATAGCCACAGACCTAATAGCAAACAAGATTAGAAACTTCCTACCTGAACCAAGTGACAATAGCCACAGACATAATAGCAAACAGATTAGAAACTTCCTACCTGAACCAAGTGACAATAGCCACAGACCTAATAGCAAACAGATTAGAAACTTCCTACCTGAACCAAGTGACAATAGCCACAGACCTAATAACAAACAGATTGGAAACTTCCTACCTGAACCAAGTGACAATAGCCACAGACATAATAGCAAACAGATTAGAAACTTCCTACCTGAACCAAGTGACAATAGCCACAGACCTAATAGCAAACAGATTAGAAACTTCCTACCTGAACCAATGAAGAAGCCAAAATATCACATGGAACTTTCACTTTTCCTTCTAATTCCTCTCTCTAAATTTCATTGATTCTGATGAAAATACAATTAAAAGATTCATAATAAATAGCAACATGGGATTATACCAATTTATTTTTATTTTCAAAACAAGAAATTGTGTTAAAAGCACTCGAAGTAAAAAAAAATCATCATTTTCGGCATTTCCCTTAAAAAACAAGCAATTGATGTTGTGAAACTTTCCTTCAAATTATTTTTTTGCTAAATTTTTTTAAATAAGTTAAATACCATCATTAGAAAGAGAAATAAATGTGTAATGGGTTTTGACATAAATGAAACATATATATGCATAAAACTCTTCATGTTATGTGTGTTTAAAGTTGAGCAATATTTTATAAAATGTCCACACTGCTTGTCCAGAAATTAAGATACATTTCATAGTTTCCAATCTGTTATTAGGTCTGTGCTATAGCTCTCACCTTTGTGTTTCAACCGTAAGAGCTAAAAAAAGGAAATTAATAACACAATCAATTAGCAAATAATCTCTAGAGGACAAACTTGATTAATTATTTATTTTGTTTACTATGACATTTTGTTTTTGTATTTCCACTTCTTGTCAGGGGCCATGGTTTATTCATAACACAAATTGTAAAGGCGTGAACAATAGTTATATGGAATGATAGTGAACATTGTTCTGACAGAGGGATTATCAATTTACAAGTAAGTATATGAGCAGCGGATTAGTTATTTTGTACACACATAGTTTAACTTTGATTGAGTGATGCATGTTTATGCTTTATTGCACATGCATGTTGTTTTCAAGTGGTCACTATGTCCGAGTCAGATGAGGAATCTGTCTGACTGATTGAGTCACACATGTATACGTTTTATTATCTAGGCTGTTTTCAAGTGGTTACTATGTCCGAGTCAGATGAGGAATCTGTCTGACTGATTGAGTCACACATGTATACGTTTTATTATCTAGGTTGTTTTCAAGTGGTCACTATGTCCGAGTCAGAAGAGGAATCGGTCTGACTGATTGAGTCACACATGTATACGTTTTATTATCTAGGTTGTTTTCAAGTGGTCACTATGTCCGAGTCAGATGAGGAATCTGTCTGTGATTGAGTCATGCATGTTTACGTTTTATTATCTAGGTTGTTTTCAAGTGGTCACTATGTCCGAGTCAGATGAGGAATCTGTCTGACTGATTGAGTCATATATGTATACATTTTATTATCTAGGTTGTTTTCAAAGGCTCACTATGTCCGAGTCAGATGAGGAATCTGTCTGACTGATTAAGTCATATATGTATACGTTTTATTATCTAGGTTGTTTACAAGTGGTCACTATGTCCGAGTCAGAAGAGGAATCTGTCTGGATGATTGAGTCATACATGTATACGTTTTATTATCTAGGTTGTTTTCAAGTGGTCACTATGTCCGAGTCAGAAGAGGAATCTGTCTGACTGATTGAGTCATATATGTATACGTTTTATTATCTAGGTTGTTTTCAAGTGGTCACTATGTCCGAGTCAGATGAGGAATCTGTCTACTCGCCGCCTCCATTCACCCCACCACCCATGGCACCACTTCCTCCTCCACCACCATTCTCGCGGACAGCCATGGGTTCCAATACAAACGGCATACAGAGAGAGATGCCCTTCTCTCACTACAACATTGGTCCCGAGGGAGACGGACAGAGGGCCTGTGTATACGCTGGAGGCGTTATTCCGTAAGTCAGTGATAACATTCATGACTTTATTATTTCTGCATATATTATATTTTAAACAGAAAATTGTATTTATTTAATTTTGCCGACAATAATAACAACTATGCAACAGTAACCCAAATCTGTACACATTCAAAACAAATATTTGGCTGGCTTGAAGCCCTACCCATAAGACCATTTCATGTCCCTGCAAAGGTGTAGCTTGATGCCCTGGCAATATAAGGTCTTCCTGTCTCTGCAAAGGTGTAGCTTAGTGCCCTGGCAATAACAAGGCATTCCTGTCCCTGCAAAGGTGTAGCTTGGTGCCCTTGCAAGAAAAATGTCTTCCTGTCCCTGCAAAGGTGTAGCTTGGTGCCCTGGGAATAATAAGGCCTTCCTGTCTCTGTAAAGATGTAGTTTGTTTTCCTAGCAAAAATAAGGCCCTCCTATCCCTGCAATGTGCAGCTTGGTGCCCTGGCAAGAATAGGGCCTTCCTGTCCTATCCCTGGCATGGAATGTTCATTCTTTTTGGTGCCATATGATCTTTTTGTTTAGGTGTGCCGAAAACCTGAATTCAACTCAGCTAAAGAAATATTTAATTGGTTTTCACAAAAAATCTTACGCAAAAAGCACATTTATAATGGCATTATCATATGTAGTATATATGGCTTGTTTCGTATACAGTGAAATTTATACTTAGTTTTGTAAACTACATGTACTAATAAACTAAGTTATTACAATGAACCATTTTGTAGTATGTGTTCTTTTTTCAGAGATAGTTTGGAGAACTATACATGCATTTCATATCAGAGGAACGTGGAACCTATCATTCAAACGGGACCACAGTAAGTTTGCAGATGTTTGAAATTTGTATAAATGTAGTAATATACACACAGTAATCTTGAGATCTGTTTTGCATATATTCACGCATCAAAACAAATATTCATCAACAAGGCTGGTGTCTTATCTGTTCTATTTGGTATAATAAACTATATTCAAAGGAAAAAGCGATACATATGGACCACTTTGAAGTCTGACATCACAAAAGCTTAACATTGGGTATAACTGTATTATTTCTCGACTGTATTCATCACATGTTTAGTAAATACCTTTCATGACAATTGTCACATGACCGTACCAATATATAAACGTTAAGGTCATATTTTGAGTTTAAAGGACATTGGATTTGCATGCTCAAGACAGTGTGACAGTACTGAGACTTGATCTTATATTGTGTGGAAAGTGATGTGATTTTCCTTCTTGAACACAATTTGCTTTTAACAAAACAAAAATCAAAATTTCGGGCATTTTCATTTAAAAACTCATATGCTGTTTTAAGAATTGCAAAATATTCTGAAAATGAATTTATTGAACTGCTTTATTCTGAATTGTCCAAAAGCCAACTTTGTATTGCACAGTCAGTCAAGCATTGAAATGCATATTTTTTCCTGGTGTTTATGTGGTTTTAAATGCTGGTTGTACTAGTAAATGGCAAATTTCATGAATTTTGATACATTATATTGAAATAATAAAAATAAAAGTACAAGAGAGACAACTACCTCTGTGTGCAGATAGCAGAATAGCCATTTTGTATTGAGCCTATTGCGGAGCGTGCACAGCTGAGCACAGTAAAACTCTTTGAAAAGTGAAGTTTATAGGTTGATTCAAAATTAGACGCTATTGTTTGCAACAGCAAGTATCAAGTGATGAATGTATATATAGCCCAGTTGTTCAATAATCCTTGGTTAGTGTAAACTTTTAAAGTTCATTTTCTTATGAAAATATGTTTTGTACTACTAAAAGCTTTAAATTTTGCATTTCTTCTTAATTTCTGGTAGCAATATTCATTTATCGGAAATTCAGAGAGATTTGAAATTTTGACTTAACACTGGGTTAACCGATCTTTGAACAAGTGGTCCATTGTTGTTTGTTATTTCAGATGTGGTCTAGTGGCTCTGGCCATGGCCGACTCTATATTACACAAGGATGTGACAGTCGACCAGTTATACGAGAGCAGTCAGAGACTCGGCTTCTCCAAACAGGGCGAGATATTTTCCGGTAAGCAGTTCTCTTGGTTTAAACATATTTTATTTCTCATCTTTGCAGCATGATATTTGTACACAATAGAAGAAAAGGTATTAGAACGAAAGTAAAATACTTATGATTTTCTTGTCCTAAGTATGACATAACTGTGTACAATTGATGGCATAATAAACAGCAGTTATTTGATACATTTGCAATATAAGGCGTGCATAACAAAATAAAGCAGATCCCTTAACAATAATAATCATAATCACAGTATAAGCATTTTTCAAGGGCTTCTGATTTAGAGATTGCAACCTGAGGTGTACTGGTAACTGTTCCCGATCACAACAGTTACACTAAGGGTTGGAACCACCCATGACTGTATCTCTTTCTTGCATAACTTTGACGTGTTGTGAGAAAAAAACGTTCAAAACTCATTCCGCAAAATATGAAGTGCAGCAACGTCCGGTTTAGGCTTCACCTGACTGTGTTATTTTTGTCTCTGTCTGTTAGATAGCTTTTCAGCACATGTGTAATAACAAGAATATCCATATCTGGTACACAGGAAAGCTGTTCTCAAAGAGTGTTGCCTGATATTTAAGCGACAAAATATCTATTTATGTTCATTTTAATACAATGAATTTCTGTTCATTTAACCATTGATTCCTGGTCATAACTACTTGACTATACTACTGAACTTTTCAACTCTAGATTTTGATGCTTTATTGTATGATCCAATTAAATCTTGACATGTAAAACCTATTTTTTTAGAGATCCGTATGTCCAAAATGTATTTGGCCACAAACATGTACCAAGTGTTCTGTTGTAAAATAGGTTTGTTTGTGGGACAGCATTTGCTTTATCTACAGGTGTAAATACCAAATACAATTGTATGTGTGTTCCTATTATGATACATGCTAAAAAAAGTATAGGGTAGGTGGGTAGGGAAATTCTTTTATAAAAACATTTTATTTTATATTTTGTCTCTTTTCCGTCGATACTTTTTAACCGGGTCTTTCCACGGAAAACCTGGTTATTAGATTGGGGTATGTCGTTTGGCGGGCTGGCATGCAGGCTCAATAACTTTTGTTAGGTGATGAAACTTGCAGGGTAGGTGTATGGAAAGGAAGCTTGGGATTGCATTTGGGGTCACTGGTGTCAAGGTCGCTGTTACTAAAAAATAGAAAAAACGTTTCCGCTCAATAACTTTTGTTAGGTATAAGGTATTGCGATGAAACTTGCAAGGTAGATAGCTTATGTGAAAAGGAAACTAGGGTCACTGGGATAAAGGTCAAGGTACATAACTTTTGTTACGAATGAGGTATTGCGATGAAACTTGAAGGGCAGGAAGCTTATTTGGAAAGGAAGCTTGGGATTGCATTTGGGGTTACTGGAGTCAAGGTCACTGTAACTAAAAATAGAAAAACGTTTTCCGCTCAATAACTTTTGTTAGGAATGCGATATTGCGATGAAACTTGCAGGGTAGGTAGCTTATTTGGAAAGGAAGGTCGGGGTTGCATTTGGGGTCACTGGGATCAAGGTCAAGGTCACTGTTACTTAAAATAGAAAAACAGTTTCCACTCAATAATTTTAGTTAGGGATGAGATATTTGAACGAAACTTGCTATGTTGATACCTTATATGTAAAGGAAGCTTAGGATTGCATTTGGGGTCACTGAGGTCAAGTTCAACGTCACTGTTACTAAAAATAGAAAAACGGTTTTCGCTTGGAAAACCTGGTTTTCATTCCCATGTTTTTTGTATAACCTAATAAACTAACTTTAAAAATATATTTGTTGATATCGTCAGATACAGAACAAATAGAAAAAATAGTTTAAACAAAAAGAAGAAAAAAACATAAAATGAAAAAAATAATTTTGTGGGGCAAGAAACGTTAGTCGGCCGCTAAAAAGGGAAATCGGAACCACACATATAATTTTATTTGGCCTCAGGTGTGGCCTCAGGTGGGAATTAATACTTTGACTATTTGATTCCAGCTCGAGATTTGGAATCGCTAGCTGCCCAGGCATACGGGTGCAAGACAAGTGTGCTAGATATCCGAGACGTTGGTGGCAAGTGGGAGTTCCTGAACTCTCTTGCACGGGGAGACTTACTGCTGGTCCCCTATGACCCAGATAAAAATTATGTCCCCGTTCTGAAAAAAGGTCACAAAGCCCACTGGGCTCTAGTCACAGGTTTGTGCTACATTTTCATTTTTGAAATAAGTTTGTCAAACTGTTTTAAGTTTTTAATTGATAGGATATTGCTTTTATACCCCCGCTTTCACAAAGTGAAGTGGGGACTATATAGAAATCACGTTGTCCCTAAAGTTGCGTCCCGTCACACATTTTTGTCCTATTGCTCGTGTCCCGTCATGCAACATTTTTAGCTCTACTGATCAGAGATCAGCAGAGCTTATGCCGTGGTGCGGAGTTCGTCGTCCGTCTGTTTGTCCGTCTGTCTGTAAACTTTTTTTTGTAGCGACTGAAACTACTGAATGGATTTTCATGAAACTTTACAGAAATGTTGCCCATGAAGTCTAGTTGATCCTAGCAAAAATTCATGTTGATGTGAAATCCAAGATGGCCGCCAGATCTAAAAATAGGTTTTTAAAAAACAAGTTTGTAGCGACTTCTTCATGAAAACTAAAAGTGATATTGATATGGGACTTTTTCTAAAATGATCAGCATGACATGATGTTGGTCCTTGTCGAAAATCGTTTTGATTCGACGTTAAACATGGCTGCCAGCGGCCATCTTTGTTTACATAGAGTTATATAATGAAAACTTGTAGCAACTACTCCTCTGAAACTACTTGACGGATTTTCATGAAACTTCATAGGAATGTTGCTCTTGATGTCTTATTGATCCTAGCAAAATTTCAGGTCGGCCGGAAATTCAAGATGGCCGCCACGGCTAAAAATAATTTTTCAAAAAACAAGTCTGTAGCGACTACTTCCTGAAATCAAAATCAATCAGTAGAGCTTCAAGGTCATTGACCTCTTGTTATTACTTGCATTCCTCAAACAGTTTTAAATGGGTTGTTCCCAAACTACATATACATGCAACAACTGGTGACCTGATTTTCCTCTACATCACCCATTGTTGGTTGCCAAATTTATTACTGAATTATGACCCTTTGTTTGACTTAGAATTTAAGCGGAGTGTATTCATCACCATCTGTGATAGTTGTAGTATTTGTTTGTCTTGCGTAGCGAGAGTTGATTGCGAAACTATGCTAAGTGATATTTTTAAACGTTTTTTTCTTGCATAAATGATATAGAGAATATTTTGTCAGTGCCGTTTACTATCAAGTTTATTAGGCGAGGCTTAGAAAACGAAGAATGGCGAGGCTCTGCCGAGCCATTCTTCGTTTTCGTGCCGAGCCTAATAAACTTTGATAGTAAAAGGCACTGACATAATATTCTATTTATCATGTAGATTATCCATATTTTCTGTATGAATTACTATTATTACCTATTTTTCAAAATGGTACGCTTATCGAGGACGTCGCCGACCATGTTGTTGTTTTTTGTTTGTTTTATGACGTCGGCCAAAGTTGCATGACGTCAGATAACATTACGTTCAAAAAACGCCGAGGGATTCCGCATTGATTTGCTCTATTGGTCAGTGCCTAATTAGAGCAAAATGTAATAGGTCACCCCTTTATTAGGCAGAAAAGTGCATATCTGCATGATAAAGTATTTTATTGTATCTATGATTTCAGAAAATAAATAACATACCAGTATGTATTAATGTATCTTCACTAAGGAAAATGAAAATTGTCAGAATATAAGAAAAAAAATGAACGCACAATTATTCCATTAAAAGTGCAAATTGTTTTTCTAGTCCATCGAATACTGTTTCAAAATGTCAGCTGTATCTGTTACACTCTTGATAGTGATACATAGAGGATGTTTGTTGTTTTAGACTGAATAACAGATGTTACTTTATCAAACAGTGAGCTACCGGTAACTTTATATTTCACGAGTGTGAAGCATAAGTGATAAAAATAGTTTGATTATTGTTTAATATGAGAGAGATCATTATCATTATTGTTGAAAATGTAAATGAACAAAAATCAATTGGATTTACTAAATAATAATACATGTACTTAAATTTCTCTGTAGTTATAATTGGTGGGGGCAAAACTGTTTTGGCCTTGTCTGTCCATCTGTCGGTTTTGCTCCTATTCTTAAAATCCTTTCACGAATTACTTCCAGGTTACTAAGGTCATACAAAAACATTCCGTCATATTTCTGATCACATGCGACCACAAGATCATGGTCACACACTTGAAAGTTTGGCGTTTAGCGGGGGCATTAGTCGGATATCCAACATTTCTTGTTAACTGATATTTACTTTTGTATTTTAAAAATACTATATAATTAATCAATGCATGACAAGTATCAAGCTCTGAATTCCTGGTACAGTTTACATATATGCAATCCTTATTATGTTTATGATTTTGAATAATTTATAATGTGTATATTGTATTGATTACATTTAATTGATTGACATTCGATCCCTTTAGATACCTCTGTACAAGGGATCGATTGTGAATTTAACCATTTTTCCTTAATTGACTATAGGACAGGGACGGCTATTCCATTAAAACATACATGAGACTCCAGGAAGGCACTTTTGAAAATGAATGCCCACCCATAGATGGGAAAGTGAGTTTAGAGAACCAAATTACAGAAAATAGGGTTCACCCATAGATGTTTATTAAATTGCCTTCCTGGGGTATGTTTTAATGGGATTTCCACTCTTTTTAAAATCATCTTAATTTCTCGTTTCAGGATTTTTTGCAGCTATAAATGATGAACAGGTGCTGAGTAAATTTCAACGATCCAAAGTGAAAATTGACGAAACAATGTCTAATCTTTACCACTGCGAAACCGCACCTCTGCCACCAAATACTTCCCGACTCCTTCCAGCTGAACCCAACGTCACTCCGAGGGCGCTGTCGGCAAACATCCCAGCACGTCCGGGTGCTGCTGTACCGACACGTGCCATATCTGCACGGACTCTACCACCGGATCCAGCACTTTCACAAGAACATACGAGATTGTCTCACAATATAGGAAATTTGTCTCATGATAAAAATTCAGCGACCCAATCTGCGGGCGCACCATTGAGTAGGAATCCTTTAGAGTTAGCTTCATATATTTTAGTGTTTGCGAAACAGGGTAAGAGTAAACACACGGGTATTTGGAATGCGAAGACTCTAGTAGAAAGCTGTTGCAATTTAGTCGAAATAGACCCAGAACGGCTACAAGACGGCGATAATTACACTTTTCCAGACAGAGGTATTGAAGAAGAATTGTGTGGGAAAGTCGTGGTACTGCATGCATATGTCTGAACCTTTGGACAGAACACATTTCAGTGTGATAGACAGACGTAAAAAAAAATCATCAACGACTGGGAGGTTTGAAAAGCGCAGGACTCAAAATTTTCACTTGCCATGTCTTGTTTGCAAGTAGAGTTTTGGGATTGTTGGGCAAGTGGTTTACTACCTTGAGTATTGTACTACATATTTACTCCTTGAGTACAATCTCCTTGAGTATTGTACTACATATTTACTCCTTGAGTACAATCTCCTTGAGTATTGTACTACATATTTACTCCTTGAGTATTGTACTACATATTTACTCCTTGAGTATTGTACTACATATTTACTCCTTGAGTACAATCTCCTTGAGTATTGTACTACATATTTACTCCTTGAGTATTGTACTACATATTTACTCCTTGAGTATTGTACTACATATTTACTCCTTGAGTACAATCTCCTTGAGTATTGTACTACATATTTACTCCTTGAGTATTGTACTACATATTTACTCCTTGAGTATTGTACTACATATTTACTCCTTGAGTACAATCTCCTTGAGTATTGTACTACATATTTACTCCTTGAGTATTGTACTACATATTTACTCCTTGAGTATTGTACTACATATTTACTCCTTGAGTATTGTACTACATATTTACTCCTTGAGTATTGTTCTACATGAGGAATGCGTTTTCCAAGGAACTATATTTAAAATTTATATCCATAGAATATTCGAAGGCAGTTGTCAATCCACTGACTCAATACAAAAATCTTTTTAAAAAACAACAACATTTGCCCGATAGGACTAGTACATTTCAATATTAATTGTCAAGATGTTGAAAGGTGATATAAATGTGAACACCCGATGTCTGTTTTGCCTGACAACCATGAGTTGGTTTTCTAATCGAACAGTGGAAGTATTTAATCAAAAGGTGGAAGGTTACTACATAAACATTATGTTTAATTAACCTCGGTTAACGGTACATGTTTGTGCTATTTTATAATACCTGTCATTGCAAGTGTAAGTTTATTTCCAGTGTATACATGGTGTGAGCATCGTTGAATTTTCTTCTGCACTTGAGCAAACAATGAAAATCGGCATTTATATGTGATACATTTTATATTTATATATCAAAACTTAGTACCATAACAGAGACTGGTTGAATATTATGTATTTTGAATCAGGCTATTTTTCTAATTAAGGCATTCTAAATATAGTGCTAGAATTTAGTGTAAAGCCAAAGATATTTTTGTGGCTATATATAGGCTTTTATTTATTATTTTCAATAGTTTTTGTCGCGCCTTTTCGAAGAAAAAAAGAGACAGGTTTTGCTTTACCGGTGGCGGCGAAGGCGTCAACATTCAAGTTTAGCATTTAGGTCATTTTCTCACAAACTGTATGCACTAGACCTTTCAAACTTTGCTTATAGTTGCATCTTGGGTGGAACATTGCAATACGACAAAGCAAATGTGGAAATGACCTTGACCCCCCAAGCAAAGGGCAGATAAATTATTTATTTTTACGTTCAACTTTTGTGTTTAGGTCATTTTCTCACAAACTGTATGAACTAGACCTTTCAAACTTTGCTTATAGTTGTATCTTGGGTGGTACATCACAGCGTGACAAAGCAAATGTGGAAGTGACCTTGACCCTCCAAGCAAAGGGCAGGTAACGTAATAATTTTTACCTTCAACTTCTGCATTTATCACTTTTTCACAAACTGTATGCACTAGACCTTTCAAACTTTGCTTTTTGTTGTATCTTGGGTGGTACATCGCAACGTGATAAAGCAAAGGTGGATGTGACCTTGACCCTCCAAGCAAAGATTTTCGGGCGCATATAGTAATCGCAGCGTCCGTCCGGATTCTGTCGTCTGTCATTCCGAAGTTCGTGTCCGGACCGTAACTTCACAACCCCTGCAGGGATTTTTAAATAACTTGGCGCAAGTGATCACCATAACAAGACGATGTGTCGCGCGCAAAACCCAGGTCCGTACCTCAAAGGTCAAGGTCACACTTGAAGTTCATAGGTCAAAAACAGGTTACGCAATTTCGTGACCGGACCGTAACGTCACAACCCCAGCAGGGATTTTTAAATAACTCGGCACAAGTGATCACCATAACAAGACGATGTGTCGCGTGCAAAACCCAGGTCCGTATCTCAAAGGTCAAGGTCACACTTGAATTCATAGCTAAAAAACAGGTACGCAATTTCGTGTCCAGACCGTAACGTCACAACCCCTGCAGGGATTTTTAAATAACTTGGCACAAGTGATCACCATAACAAGATGATGTGTCGCGCGCAAAACCCAGATCCGTACCTCAAAGGTCAAGGTTACACTTGAAGTTTATAGGTCAAAAACAGGTACGTAATTTTGTTTCCGGACCGTAACCTCACAACCCCTGCAGGGATTTTTAAATTACTTAGCACAAGTGCTCACCATAACAAGACGATGTGTCGCACGCAAAACCAAAGTCCGTACCTCAAAGGTCAAGGTCACACTTGCAGTTCATAGGTCAAAAACAGGTACGCAATTTCGTGTCCTGACCGTAACGTCACAACCCCTGCAGGGATTTTTAAATAACTTGGCACAAGTGATCACCATAACAAGTCGTGTTGCGCGCAAAACCCAGGTCTTCAAGGTCAAGGTCACAGTTGGAGGTCAAAAGTCAAATTGTGTCCGGTCAACAACTCTGGCATTCATGGACGGATTTTCAAATAACTTAGCACAAGTGCTCAACCACAACAAGACGATGTGTCGCGCACAAAATCCAGGTCTGTGGTCCCAAGGTCAAGGTCACATTTAAAGGTCAAATCGTGTCCGGTCAATAACTTTTGCATGCCTGGACGTATTTTTAAATAACTTGGCACAAGTGCTCACCACAACCAAATGAGGTGTCGTGCACAAATCCAGGTCCATGGCTCCAAGGTCAAGGTCGTACTTAGAGGTCAAAGGACACTTCGGGGGCATTTATCACTTACAGTGATATTTCTTGTTACTTTCAACTTTTGCATTCAGGTCACTTTTTCACGAACTATATGCACTAGACCTTTCAAACTTTGCTTATAGTTGTGTCTTGAGTGATACACTGCAACGTGACAAAGCAAATGTGGATGTGACATTGACCCTCCAAGCAAGGGGCAGATAACTTAATAACTTTTACTTTCAACAATTGTGTTTCTCACAAACTTTATGCATTAGACCATTCAAACTTCGCTTATAGCTGTTTCTTGGGTAGTACATCACAATGTGTCAAAAACCAAATGTGGATGTGACCTTCACCCTCCAAGCAAAGGGCAGATAACTTTCATTGTTACATTTACATCACTTTCTCACAAACTATAATTATGCTTTAGACCTAGTTTATAGCTTAATCTTTGGGAGACAAAACATTCTATTTTGACCTAGTTGTGTCTTGGGTAGTGCATCTTTTTGAATGCATGGATTTCACCTTGACCTACTTTTTGGAGCTGATGATTTTTTTTTGATTTTTTTTTATAGAATGGCATTTTGTTTTTAAACAAATGCACGTAAATGTCATCTCAGCAAACTGTAAACTCCATTGGTTTTAGTTATTAAAATGTTTACAAAGTTTCATTTAAGCAAAATATATCTTTTATTTTTAAGTCCTGCATCAGTTAGGCGAGACGTGAATCCGCCGATTTCTTGTAATTTATTTGTAGTTGTAATATGAACTTATCTTGAAGGCCAGATAATCTTTTTCATGTATAAATTTACTTTTTGTGATTCGACATTCCCATCGTTCGACATTTGTTTATTTATTTATAAAATAATGCTGTGCAACTGTCGACATCTATAATGTCAGTGATGTGCTATATCCAACTTATGTGAAAGATACGGGTTTTCAACCCGGGGGTCAGGCTTTTATAGCCATTGTTAAAAATGAGAACCCTTATCTGGTATGCAAAAAATAATACTTGTTATATATTCTTTTAATTCTGCCTTTATCAGAAATGTAAACAAAATTGTGCCAATTGCAGAGAGCATGAACTTTGATGACAAAGTGACCAATTTGATGTGACATCATTATAACTTAATGTTATAGGTTTTCAGCCCCATGTGGTTCATGGCTCAATAAAGGTCTTCATCATGACCCCTTCAGTGTTTCAGGTGCTATCTCACTCAAATCACTAGAGCAGTGGCAGAAAACAATAAACGTGGCTCCAGCGTAAATGGGGTCTACAATAGAATATGCAGCAACTCTGCAGTTCTGCAGGTGAGAAGATTCTAGGCCCATTCTCCATATTTTATTTTGATGTAAATGGAGGATGAGCCTTGCATGTTCATTCCTGTTAGGCACCGTATAACCTTTCATGTGTTGGTGTGCCTTAAAACCCAGTTCAATTCAATTCATATCTGCAAGCACTGACACACAGAGCAGAGTTTTTAGTCGATGAGTATCATTCGTTTGAAACAGAAAACATAAATATATATATACATGTATAGCTATATTTGTACATTGAATAAATTAATTTTAGAGAATTGTATATATATTTATATTAACTTCTGGTATGTGCAATAACATTCACTTCACTGTATGCACATTTCCCACAGATGTTTGCAGATTAATGGGACACGGCAATCTTGAATTTTTTACCAAGCATTGAAATTAGCGTCTCAAATGATTTATCCAGTGCAATCTCATTAAAATTAGACCCATTATCACGCTACGATACTGTAGCTGTAACAAGGATCTGACAACACTGCTTTGGAGGTCACGTCAGATTGACCTTACGATTAGCCAATAAGATTTCAGCCTACAAAATCGCTCAGTATAGACTACTTCATTGCGCACATCCCGTTTCAGTCAAACACTTTGGAGCAGTCTACGCTAAGTATTGAAAGGGACAGTGTCCGTAACTTTTAGCTTATAAAACAAAAAATAATTATGTTGACAAACATCACACCCCAACCATTATTGAATAGTTATAAAGTAAAACCAAGATTGTTCGACAGAATTCAATAGCGGTACAAAAAAAAAGGAAGTACCGCTTCGTGGGGTTGAACTCGTATCCCACACTAAATTACACTCGCGAGTAATAATAATAGAACGTCGCAATAGCAGACCTCGCTACTGACTGAGCTAAACGGCCCAGACACATTAAGTAAGACATACTATATAAAAATCCCTAATGTTGAAATAATATCGGTAGAATATATATTTTTCTGATACAAATAGCAATAATATACAAATAGCAATAATCTCGGTAGAATATATATTTTTCTGATACAAATAGCAATAATCTCGGTAAAATATATATTTTTCTGATACAAATAGCAATAATCGCGGTAGAAGATATATTTTTCTAATACAATAGCAATAATCTCGGTAGAAGATATATTTTTCTAATACAATAGCAATAATCTCGGTAGAAGATATATTTTTCAGGTACAAATAGAATGTTCCGAATGTTTTCAAAAAAAATGACCGCTCCCATGATTTTCTTCGTATGCTTGATGTAAAACATGCCATTTAGTGCATTTCTTTGAATATAGCGTGCAATAACACGGCGACCTTGTTTTATTTTATATGCGTTTTATGTGGATTTTTGTTTGTTCAGTTCATGCGAGCATCATCTGAAGTGCATATGAAATGCAGAATTTCATTGCTTGAATTTAACTGATCTTCTCATGAATATTGATTTAAAAGATGAAAGGTCGATCTGACATGACCTCCAAGGCAGTGTTGTCAGATCCTAGAAGCGAAAAGTATCAAAGTGTAATTAGTATTTGATTTTAATGAGATTGTATCCAGTATCATTTTGCACTTTAAACCTGCTTGTACATAATTAAATAACATTTTGAGTTATCATTGTTTGGTTTTATTCTACCATATGTTTAAACATATTATTGTTGCAAAAAAATCAAGTTGTGTAGAAAACTTAAAGGATGCCTTGAGTTTTTAAAAAAATCGAGATTGGAGTGTGTTCCTTTAACATTCACTTGTGTCTGTAGGTCAGTAAATATTGCACATCAGCCACAGCTGTTTAAAGGTTAACATTCACTGTATTCATAGGTCAGTAATATTTGTCTGCACGGCAGCCACAGATGTTTTAAAGTGAATATTTTTCATGCGCAAAAAAATGATAAAAGTTGTCTGGAACTGATTTTAGATGCTTAAATGTCAAAAGCCTGTTTTTCGAGACAGAAACTAACATCCTTACTGTTAAGATCTTGCACAGTGCAATTAGTCATCAGCTGGTATGGATGTACCATTGTAAACTGTCCTTCTGACATCTTGTATTGTCGTGACAAGCGGAACTGTCTGCGACCTCTCATTCAAATATTTGTTTTTATTGTTAACAATTACCACTTAAAATATAATGCATGCATTAAAAGGTTAGTTGATGTACGTATTTATACGACGGTGTATATCAGAACATTCGGACGAATATATATATTAATTAGGTTTGCTTAAATACTTTCAGAAAGAACTTTAAAGGGACACATATCAATCTTAAAGTTATCAAGCACTCTAATTAGCGTTTCGATTTATTAATCCAGTATAATTTTGACTTTAAACTTGCTTGCATATAATAAAAAAATTTCCTTCAGTTTTCTTGTTTCTTCTTATTCTACCATAGGTTTAAATATATTATTGGTGCAATATAATCAACAGTTGGTAATCAACAGTTGGTAATCAATATAATCAACAGTTGGTAATCAACAGTTGGTAATCAATATAATCAACAGTTGGTAATCAACAGTTGGTAATCAATATAATCAACAGTTGGTAATCAACAGTTGGTAATCAATATAATCAACAGTTGGTAATCAATATAATCAACAGTTGGTAATATGCTAAAATATTTGCTTTACCATATAAATAATGATTGAACAAATGCAAGTAATGTAGAAAACTAACCGGACGCCACGTGTTTTAAAAAAATCAAGATTGCTGTGTCCCTTGAATGCCGTATTTCTAGAAGCATGTTACAAGCTTACCATGCCGTGCTTCTTGATTTACTTGCCCGCCAATGTTTAAACAGTTATTTGCATCTCGGACAATTTTAAATTTCTTTAACAATAGACGTTCTACATGTTTATGTTTTGTTGGTGCTTTAGTTTGAATGTAACTTATTGTTTTTTAATTAATTTAAATGTTACTGTAGTGTTAGATTGACTTTTGTTATTTGTTTGTAAAATTTAACAGTTAGTGGAAATGTGGCTGCATCGTAAATTGAGTGTCTACTATAGAATTTACAGCAACACTGCAGTTCTGCAGGTAAGAAGATTCTAGGCCCATTCTCCGTATTTTATCTTGATGTAAATGGAGGATGAGCCTGGCACGTTCATTCCTGTTAGACGCCATGTAACCTTTCATGTATTGGTGCGCCTTAAAACCCCAATTCAATTAACAGTTGAGAGGTCTTATAGTCCCTTATATCAGTTGTCAACAGTCTTTCTTGGGGTTATTCCATTAAAACATACATGGGACCCAAGGAAGGCAGTTTAATAAACATCTGTGGGTGAACCCCGTTTTGAAACTCAATTTTGGGTGGGTGTTCAATTTCAAAAGTGCCTTCATGGGGTCACATGTATGTTTTAATTGAATAGCCTTGTATTTAAAGTGAATATTCAGGAATTAGTCAGATTCAATAGATAGAAAATAGTTAACCACTAGTTTCGATTATAACGAAATCTTTTGTGTTTGTGTTTCACAAAAGAGCATCAGGAAAGCGTAAAAAAACTTGTCGGTGCTCTGACAAGTAAAAGCAAAAAGAATGGTGGAATAAACCATTTATAACATTTTAAAACGGTTTGTGTTAGATTTTAACAAGGTGTTGTGCTTTGTGGAAGATTCTTATCAGATCAATAACGATGTAATATAAACATTTATTGACATCAAGACCAGACTTCCAGAGTTAGTTTGTCCTTCTCTATCACCAAGGTACAGAGACTATTCCTTTTATTGAAGTAGAATTATCAGGATTTCCCCTCTGTATGTCATCCTGCTGGAGCTAGTGTTTCCACCTGTTAATACAAAAGTATCTCATGCTGCTCCTTAATGCTTTGACTCCCCCTATTTTATCCCTCACTGCCTGTTTTACCTAAAATGTACTGGACAACCCCCATATTATCCCTCTCTACTTGTTTTACCTAAAAGTTACTGGACTTCCCCATGAAATCCCCACCCCAGCACCCACCCATGTTAGCTCTAGAAGTCACCATTATAAATACCGGGATTTCTTCCAGATACCCCAGAATCCACCCCTTTAATACTGCAATTCAACCATATAAAACGCAAATGAACAACTGCTATCAGTTACTCATTCGGAATGTACCTGCTCGGAATGTACCACTATATAACTATAGGCAGTGTAGTTGTTGGAGTCTTGTAACTGGTTATTGCAAAAATACTGTTCCGGTAATACATGTAATATTCATGATACCAAGAGAAATTTGAACATATGTCTCGTATTACGCTATGTAGCCGGTTCTAAATTTCTGGTTGAAACATGACAGCTGTTGGTTTGATTAATGTTGACTAGTGACTAAAACCATGTTGGCGAATAATTTATACGCCGTTACTTCGATTCCTAGGGTATTTGCCATTTCATGCTTTCTACCTCAGTTACTCATTCAGTTTGTTATTTATACTACAACAGACATAATATGCAACTATTAGATCCAATATTTTCGTGTTCACATCCCCAATATTGTAGTTGGTTTTTATGCAGTTTATGAGCCAAATAAAAACTGTTTGGAATCCAGGGTCAAATAATTTAACACTGTTTTTGTTTGCATTTTACATGGACTAGAGGCAATGTGGAAGCATACTGGGTGTCAATAATCCAAATACGAATAAAACAGTTATAATGTGTTTGTCAATGTATACTGAGGGAAAACAATATAGCAAGTTTTTGTTGCACCCTGGAAATAATACATTTTGATTGTAAAATCAAGAAACTACTGCCATTGACACAATATTTTATTAAACACACATCAATAACAGTCGAACATCTTAATGACGTAATGAATAAATGAATGTAGGGGTCGAACCCGTAAAGTCCCAAAATGTCAGTATATCTTGTATACAGTATTATTTCATCTAAAAAACATGCTAAACTTTTCTCCCTCAGTGTATATATGCCCTTTACTTGGGCCTATGATCCATTTTTTGTTTTGAATATACGTCTATTGAATTACTTGAACAAGTGTTACCAATATTAGCATCATATAAATTTATATTCATAATTTATATATTCATAATTTAACAACAAAAACAAGGGGAGTTGTGAAGTTTTTCATTCCAAACATTTTTATAAATAATTAAGCCAAAGTTAACATGCGGCTCAGTTCAGTACATAAGCACATTTTGTATGAAAGCGAAGCACATTATGATGGTTTAATGTGTGTATGGATTAACACCAGTCACTCTTACAGATCAGTCCCCGTGTGGTTGTCGAGGTAAAATACAACCACTGCAGTCTCACAAACACAGGGGTTGGACCCCCCACCCCCGTTCATATTCATTTTGTCATTTTTTATCATGCTCGTTCAAGGTCTTTATCACGACTGCGTATGCAAATATGCCTTCATCGTAAATGGAGTGTTTACTATATAATTTGCAGCAACTCTGCAGTTCTGCAGGTAAGACGGTTCTAGGCCCATTCTCCATGTTTTATCTTGATGTAAATGGAGGATGAGCCTGGCAAGTTCATTCCTGTTATAGGCGCCATAAAACATTTCATGTGTGCGCCTTAAAAACCAATTCAATTCTTACAGATCACCTCTAGTCCCTTTAAAAGTTATTTTTCAGAATGTTGTGGTTGCCATGCCAATGTGGGCTACTACTCTTTCTAGCAAGTGAAACAAACTGATATACTAGTACATGCTTATGAGAGATTAACATTTTAAATTGTATATGTTTTAAGTTCTGCAATCTGTGTATCTAGAGATTAATCACTCAAGTACGGTATAGAAATAGTTTATTCAAGCTTTAGATTTCAGGAAATAATGTCAACCGTCTATTGGTTTGAGTTCATTATGAAAAACTAGTTTGTTCTTGTTTACATAAAGCTATACAGGTGCATAGTTATGGCTGAGACGTTTCTTTCGGACGGTGCGATTACTATATGCACCTGAAAATGCCGCCCTTCGGGGACATAAAAAGGCAGAAATCAACAAATAAGTAAACATTATAGAATGAAAAAGCTCAATCTGATGATTGAACCAAATCCAGTATCAATGCAGAATACCTCAAGTCTGCATTACTTAAAAAGTTAGTGCTTTCACACAATATAACAATTTCCAGTACGGCGATTTTCCATCCATGTTGTTCAAGTTACAATTGTGTTAGTGTTTATTTACCATCATTGCATATACCAAATAAATAATCCTTTTAAGATAAATTATTTCTTTGTTCATTGGATTACCAATGCCTCGTCTTCTAGATTGCTCGGTACCAATGCCTCGTCTTCTAGATTGCTCGGTACCAATGCCTCGTCTTCTAGATGGCTCGGTACCAATGCCTCGTCTTCTAGATTGCTCGGTACCAATGCCTCGTCTTCTAGATGGCTCGGTACCAATGCCTCGTCTTCTAGATTGCTCGGTACCAATGCCTCGTCTTCTAGATGGCTCGGTACCAATGCCTCGTCTTCTAGATGGCTCGGTACCAATGCCTCGTCTTCTAGATTGCTCGGTACCAATGCCTCGTCTTCTAGATGGCTCGGTACCAATGCCTCGTCTTCTAGATTGCTCGGTACCAATGCCTCGTCTTCTAGATGGCTCGGTACCAATGCCTCGTCTTCTAGATTGCTCGGTACCAATGCCTCGTCTTCTAGATGGCTCGGTACCAATGCCTCGTCTTCTAGATGGCTCGGTACCAATGCCTCGTCTTCTAGATTGCTCGGTACCAATGCCTCGTCTTCTAGATTGCTCGGTACCAATGCCTCGTCTTCTAGATTGCTCGGTACCAATGCCTCGTCTTCTAGATTGCTCGGTACCAATGCCTCGTCTTCTAGATGGCTCGGTACCAATGCCTCGTCTTCTAGATTGCTCGGTACCAATGCCTCGTCTTCTAGATTGCTCGGTACCAATGCCTCGTCTTCTAGATGGCTCGGTACCAATGCCTCGTCTTCTAGATTGCTCGGTACCAATGCCTCGTCTTCTAGATGGCTCGGTACCAATGCCTCGTCTTCTAGATTGCTCGGTACCAATGCCTCGTCTTCTAGATGGCTCGGTACCAATGCCTCGTCTTCTAGATGGCTCGGTACCAATGCCTCGTCTTCTAGATGGCTCGGTACCAATGCCTCGTCTTCTAGATTGCTCGGTACCAATGCCTCGTCTTCTAGATTGCTCGGTACCAATGCCTCGTCTTCTAGATTGCTCGGTAACCAATGCCTCGTCTTCTAGATGGCTCGGTACCAATGCCTCGTCTTCTAGATGGCTCGGTACCAATGCCTCATCTTCTAGATGGCTCTGATAGAAACATTCAACAAATTAACACCAAAACATTTGTTTGAACAGCATTTTTGAAACCAAGGTTCAATGAAGCTAATCAATTATCAGAGCCCAATGTTTAGCTCTACAGGCCATAGACAATAGCAGTACATCTGGTGGCATGGGGTGCGTCAGCAGAAGATTCTCTAAAACCGCTCGGCCAATTTTACTTAAATTTCACTCTAAAACCGCCCAGCCAAGTTTACTCAAATTTCACATGGCTGCTCCTAATAAGGCTGGGACCTTTAAATACAGAAGAATTTTGTCTTTTGTAATCGTGAAAAATAGCTAACACCTTAAAAATACTCTTCTCCAGAACGGCAAGATAGATTTTGAAAAAATTTAAGAGCTTATGGGATGCCGAGTTGTCCGTTGTCTATCTGTCGTTAACATCAGCCCTGTGAACATAATAGAGACTTCAGTATGAATCAGATCTTTACCAAACTTTGTCAGGGTCTTTATATCACCAAACTTGGTCCGAGTCTTTACATCACCAAACTTCGTCAGGGTCTTTATATCACCAAACTTTGTCAGGGTCTTTATATCACCAAACTTCGTCACAGTTTTTATATCACCAAACTTTGTCAGGGTCTTTATATCACCAAACTTTGTCAACAGTCTTTATATCACCAAACTTTGTCAGGGTCTTTATATCACCAAACTTTGTCAACGGTCTTTGTATCACCAAACTTTGTCAGGGTCTTTATATCACCAAACTCTGTCAGGGTCTTTATATCACCAAACTTTGTCAACGGTCTTTACATTACCAAAGTTTGTCAGGGTCTTTATATCACCAAAGTTTGTCAGGGTCTTTATATCACCAAAGTTTGTCAGGGTCTTTATATCACCAAAGTTTGTCAGGGTCTTTATATCACCAAACTTTGTCAGGGTCTTTGTATCACCAAACTTTGTCAGAGTCTTTATATCGATGAAAGTTTGAAAACCAGCCAGATCGGAATAGTAACGTCAGAGATACGGCCCTTGTTTTACTGAAAAGTGCCGTATTCTGCATTGTGAACACTACCGCCTTCATTTTGTATTTGATCTTTACCAAACTTGGCCAGATTGTTGATATTAATGAAAGCTCAGACAAGTACGAAAAGGAGCTGTATTGGAATAATTAACTTCCTGTTTAGCTAGAATGTCACCATATATGCACAAAATCATGAATACACAGCAAGTGAGGTCATGTGTTAAAAACCGACTTCTTAAATACTACTTTTATTCTGTTCTTAAGTTTCAAGCGGTCCCGTGTATTGGAGTCTATCCTCCAGCGCATGTATTGGAGTCTATCCTCCAGCGCATGTATTGGAGTCTATCCTCCAGCGCATGTATTGGAGTCTATCCTCCAGCGCATGTATTGGAGTCTATCCTCCAGCGCATGTATTGGAGTCTATCCTCCAGCGCATGTATTGGAGTCTATCCTCCAGCACATGTATTGGAGTTATCCTCCAGCACATGTATTGGAGTCTATCCTCCAGCACATGTATTGGAGTCTATCCTCCAGCACATGTATTGGAGTCTATCTTCCAGCACATGTATTGGAGTCTATCCTCCAGCACATGTATTGGAGTCTATCCTCCAGCGCATGTATTGGAGTCTATCGTCCAGCGAATGTATTGGAGTCTATCCTCCAGCACTTGTATTGGAGTCTATCCTCCAGCACATGTATTGGAGTTTATCCTCCAGCACATGTAGTGGAGTCTATCCTCCAGCACATTAAAGAACCGTAGGTATCAATATTATAGCAAGACTTGATTATTTCATTCGACCTACAGTCCCTGATTACAGTAGGAGTAAGGCAGAATTCCCAGATCTCTATATCCTTCCATCTCCGGGGTTCCTTGAAATAACGCAAGAGAATACGCTGACGAGGTGTTATTATATTATATGTTCTCACCCCAAAGTGGGAGAACATGAAGTTTTAAAGTAGCTATCCCGCCAAATAACGGCATGGGCCTTTGTCAGGGTCTTTATATCACCAAACTTTGTCAAAGTTACACCACAAAACAGTTTTATCAAAACTATTGAGGTGTTCAGGTCATATAATAATGTATATTTGCCGATAAAAAGTAAAGATTTATAAACCGGTTCTTAAAATACCTGTAATTGAATGTGCGTAAAATAATTTAGGAGTCACTAACTCTTAATTCGACGCTCCAGTATTGGGGTTTAACCGGGCTGTATCATGTCTATATAGTTTGGATTCTCAAAATATGCAAGTTATATATATATATATACCTTGTCAGTAGGTTTAGAAATGGTGTACAGGTTTTGTAAAATTGGCTGTTGTTGGCAGGATAGCTATTCCCCAAGAATAAGCCAAATTTTACATTGTTTCTTAACCTTCTGACAACGAGATATATATATATATAACTTATTTTGAAAAAACAAACTCTATAGATAAAATATAAAAGGCTTTAACCAGCCAGACCAAACCCCAAAACTGGCGTTGAATTAAGCGCGAGATGTTGCTTCTTAAATTACCTCTCATGAACAGACTATACAATCGAGTCTATATTATTCTAAATCTCTTGGTTATGTTTGTTGTTTCCAAAAGATCTCCATCAGTATTAACATCTACACTCGTTTGTTTAGTGCAGCAGTGTGGCAGCTGTAGTCTCCCCGTGCTACGAATCAGTAGCGTTATTTCTACTGGTCCCTTGGGATCGTGCCCAATAAAGGTGGGTAGAATACCAAGCCGGTGCTAGTGGGCGTGAGAGATATTGCTTCTTTAATTACCTCTTATGAACAGTCTCTATAAAACCGAGTGTGCTACTTTATTCTCTAGGCTGTGTTTGTTGCTTCCAAAGGAATTCCCTTATCAGTATTTATTACCAACTCATAATTCATTTTACACACATTCAATCTGGTATTTTAAGAACCCGTGAAAAAAAACTACTTTTAATTGGCACATATACATTATTATATGACCTAAACACCTGGATAGAGATTCTTGAAATGACGAAATGTCCACTTAAAGCTGATAATTTAAATGTCATAACTCTATTATATCCCTTTCGATGATGTTAATCATCTCAAGTGGAAATAAACCAGGTGGTCCCGTGTATCGGTCTATCCTCCGAGCACATTAGAATTGAATTGAATTGGGGTTTTAAGGCGCACCAACACATGAAAAGGTTATATGGCGCCTAAAAGGCATGAACAGGCCAGGCTCATCTTCCATGTACATCGAGATAAAATATGGAAAATGGGCCTAGAACCTTCTCACCCTGAACTGCAGAGTTGCTGCAAATTCTATCGTAGAAACTCCATTTATGCTGGAGCCACGTTATTGTTTTTCTGCCACTGCTCTTTTGATGCGAGCGAGATAGCACCTGAAACAATGCAGGGATCATAATGACCTTTAATGAACATGAACAAAAAATGATAAAATGAACATGAATTTGGGGGGATTCTACCCCTCTGCCTACCCCTCCAAAGGGATCTGCAGTGGCCGTATTCTTTGCCCCGTGACCAAACGGGGCCCCCGGCAACCACACGGGACTCCGAGCACGTTAGAGAACCATAGGAATCTATTCGATAATAAGAGTATGGCAGGGTCCCGGATTCCTATGTATCCTTTCCCTCTCTCTGGGGTGGCTTTAAATAACCTATACTGTGTTGATGAGCCGTTAAACAACATTAAAGTGGAAATAAACAAAATAAGTTTAATGCAGACGTTTGATACAGCGTTTATTCTGAAAAGTAACATGAACATTGATATATGTACATCATAAAATAATTTTATACACAAATGGTCAAAATTTAAACAAAAATCTGTACTGCTTTAATATTAATTGAAAAACTTCAGAGACATTTCTGAAATATGATCACTGAATATTTTTTAGGAACTAAAAAAATAAAAGGAAGCAAGTGCATATTTTGTTCAGAATTTCAAAAAAAAAAAAAAAATATTTACAAGTCATACTATACACTTCTTTAATATGCCATGTTCTGGTATAAGTACTTTTCTCTATTCAGAGAATAGAGAGTTTTGTTAAGAATACGAGTAATTTGCATCATGCCAGGCTATTTACAATTTCCTGTGTATCTGGTTCACTACCTAGCAGAATCCGGACATAAATGACTGTCCAGCCTACCAGAGAAAATAAACACTGTAATCTGGACAGTTAGCATGGTGTGTGCGGCCTGCTGTAAATACAGACATAATCTTGTTCATAGATCCCGTGTTTGAGTCAGTGCATTTAAGTGTCGGGACTTATTTTGCCTAAATATTGACTTTTCTTGATGCTACAAGATATAAAATACGACATTTTGCCACTTTACAATATATACAGTTAAAGTACAACATAAAAATGCTTCATTTCAGCATCAATCAATCCATTCTAGCATTATTACTTCAATAAAATTTAAGAATTTAACACATTTCAAATTCTCTCCCCTTTTGAACTATGGCATTGTATGCAGGAAGACAGAAGTAAAGCTTAGTTGGCATATTACCATGTATAGGAATACCTCCAAACATTTTAAATTTAATTTACACTAAAAATTCCATGGCATAAATATGTCTTTTTTCTTCATTGCATAAACATATCCAACTCTCAAGACAAGCATGCACGACAGTAAAACAGATAAATTGTAACGGACACGTAGGTATATACCAAATTCACCGTTGCTAAAATGTATAAAACAATATTCTTGCATCTCCTGTACGCCAGAAACTGAAAAATAAAACTTTCCACTTTGTTTGATAATTTGCAAGAAAGATTATTTCAAGGTTTCGGATCCAAAGGGTCATACTACATATACATACAACCCTTCGACTCACTATACCTCAAAAGCACATTATAATTGTAAGCATCCCAGCTCTAGACAAGAAACAATATTTTGATTTAAACAATATGTTATTCAAGTAAAGGGAATGGGTTTGGACAACAGGCCATGCCTATGTTAGAACTCTCCCGTATACTATTTTCAAATGAAAGCAATTGTTATATTTTCAATGATTCCCACTTGCACAGACATTTTTTCGGCCCAAACTTATGAACAATTTTCTTTCCAAAAATCGGCCAAAAAATTATATGCTCAAGACAAAAGGATCACTTTAACATCCCTTCTTGCTGAAAAAAACATTTAAAGGAAAATTAAATAGGTAATAGATGTTTAGAAGAACACACTGTTGTTTTTTTTATTCTCATAAATACAATGTTATATATTTTAATTACAATTTATAATTAATTCACAACTGTTGATGCCTTGGATGTGAATGTTGATGGGACTATTGACATTATGATAAACCTCACACCTAATGCTCACGAATTCACTGGCGCTTCTGGTTTATTTTTCTGCAAACTGTCTCCTGCCTCACTACCAATCATTCCCTTCCTAACAGAACCAACTTCCTTCGCCGCTGGGGGCCTGGGAATATCCTCTATTGGCACGTCCCCAAGTCCAGGTATCTCTACCTCACCCACCTGCATTTGCTCTTGTTGCTCCATTTCCTCTATTTCTTTCTCTCTCTCTTTTGCCTCTTTCATCACTTCTGTCATTCCAGCTAGTGCCAACATCTTGCTCGCAATACCAACATTTCCCTTTTCAGCAGCTTCTGCCTTAGAGCCAACAAACTCTTCCTCCACCTCATCTTCCATTGGTTCCCAGATTTTCTTCTTTTTCTCTGATTTTCCTTCGCCCTTAGATCTCCGCCTGGACTTGGAACTTTGTCCGTGTGATTTCTCGTCATCACTGTGATCACGGCTACTCTTTTCCTTCTCTGACCTACTTTTACCTGACCTGTGCCTCTCCTTGCTGTGGGAATCCCCTAATCGATCCTTATCCTTCCTTCTCTCCCTTTCTTTGTTTCTTTCCCCACTTCTATCCTTATGGTCTCTTTCCCCACTTTTATCCTTATGGTCTATTTCCCCACTTTTATCCTTATGGTCTCTTTCCCCACTTTTATCCTTACGTCCTCTTTCCCTACTTTTATCCTTATGATCCCTTTCCCTACTTTTATCTTTATGATCGCTTTCTCCACTTTTATCCTTATGATCCTTTTCCACACTTTTATCCTTTCGGTCCCTTTCCCTACTTCTATTATGATCACTTTCCCCACTTTTATCTTTATGTTCCCTTTCCTCACTCTTACTTCTATCCCTTTTCTTTGATTCCCCATCTTTATCTTTCCTTCCTCTCTCCTCCCTTTCTTTTTTCCTCTCCTCCCTCAGTTTATCCTTCATCTGTCGATCCCTATCTCTCTGTTCTCTCTCTTTATCTCTCTTCACTCTCTCTTCCAAATCTTCACCTTTACTCACATGCCTTTCCCTACTGTGGCCATGATTATTTTCCTTATCGTCCCCAGGTTTGGTAGGGGAAGATTTGTCAGCGCTACTCCCGAGTCTCTCATTGGCTTCCTCTCCCTCGGAATCCCCTACCCCACCCCCCTCCCTGTCGCTGTCCCCTTGATCTTCCCCCATACTTGCTTCCCCGTCATCACCTCCTTCGTCGTGGTCCTGAACCTGGCTCATCATATCTGATATCTCCTCTTCCAACTTCTTGCGACGGTCTTCAATAATATCTGCAGTACACATAAGATATATGTTTGTTTTGTTTGTTTGGTGTTTTATGTCATTTTCAACGCATGTAAGGTTACTAGTATATACGACGGTCGCTTTTTTTGTGGTGGAGGCAGTCCACGCACTTTTCCTGGGTAGAACCAGTACTGTACACCTCCCGCCATCCATAAGAATCGACACTTCCTCACTTACAAGTCGAGCTCCCAGTGGTATTCGAACCCGCAGCGGTGAGAGGCGAGAAGGTTTACAACGCAATGGTGTTAACCCTCGGCCACGGAGCACGTTCACATAAAATACAGGAAATACAATTACTTCATTTATAATGAAATTATTAACAAAGGAATTATTTTCCGATATTATTTTTCAGCTTTTCATTGGCTGTTTTGACCGGACATTTATGTTTTAAAAGATAGATAAGATCAAAATTGTTACAAAATCAAAACCTGTTAACAGAGATGATATTATGACAGATCCCGTTGAAGAAGCATGTCATAACAGTGGTGTCCATTGATGATATGTCACTGTAAACTATCTAGTGTTAAAAATGTACAACAATGGAATTTAGTAAAACAATGCAGTACACACATACCTTCTATGACCTTTTTTGTCTCTCTGATCTTGGCCTCAGAATCATCGGTGCGTATCTTTGGCATGAAGAATAAGTGGGGCTTGGCCTTGGTGCGTATGAAGTTCTCTAACTTTCTGGTCTCCTTCACCCATTCATCATGCTGTTAATATACAAGAACCTTTATTATATTAATAATTATTGTATCTGTGCATAGACCCTTGGTAAAGATATGCATGCTAGTTGAATATATACTATTGCTAAATTATGGAGAAGCAAAGGCCTTGAATAGGGTAGGTGGTTACTGGCATATATAAGACTAGGGGGTTAGGGGTCATATATAAGGTTAGGGCACATCCATAACTTATCAGTTATTATCAACACATAGAAACAGTATTTATTGATGCATAAAGAACAAATATGTAATAGTAAGTCATGAAGAAACAAAGCATAATCTTTGAGCATTCTACCTTGGTATTTTTATTCAACGTCAATGTTATTTGAACTCTGCATGTAAATATTAAAATATAGGGAAAGTGAGATCTGGATTGGAACTCACGGATATATTTTCTCCTTGTTTTTTTTCCCCCTCAACAGTATAGGGTTATAGGTACACGATACTCAACATACGTGTCACAGGACACAATAATTAATTTGTCTCAAACTTTTGAAAAGTTATGACATACGAGTTGCAAACCACATAGAAGAAGAGGGCCTGAAGTTAACATGGCTATCACAACAATTGACATATAGTGTCAGTTGTAGGCGAAGTAACACTGTGTCATGATTTTAACCTGCAAAGCAGTATCAAAGATGTTCACAAAGATATAACCAATCATAACAATCAAATTCGTTCAAATTATAGTCCCCCACCATAGACCTGTTTTTAATACTTCAAAATAGAAATAATATTTTTAATAATTTATAAAACATCAGGGTTTCCCCCAGGGTCATAAGGCGTCGCATGCAACATGCCTTCCTGGAAAAGAAAGGAAAAACAACATGCCTTCATCAGAGCAACATGCCTTAAGATTTTCTTAATGTTCATGAATAACAGATTTAAAAGAAGAAAAATAGAATTTCTATGGCGATTCTTGTTCCTTTTGCACCAAAATCATAAAAGGATGTTATTTTGCCATTTTGCCATTAATAGGCACTATTTTCTTCAAGCCCAGTTTGGTAAATGTATGTCAGAACAACATGCCTTCACAATTTTCTGGGGGAAACCCTGAAACATGTCATAAAGATTCTGCATCATATATATTTCTTACATTCTGAGCCATTTCCATTTTCTGTTCCAACAATTTGATCCTGAACTGTTTTTGTCTCCGTTCCAGGAAGAGCTGTCTCCGTTCCTGTATTATCTCCTCCTTCTCTTGTTTGAACTTTTCATCAAGTTTCTTCTCAATTTTTATCCTCTGCTCTTCCTGTACAAATAAAAGTAGAAGTTGATTGTTTAAGGGTTAATTATTGGTAAAGTCACTGCAGGAGTCAAGGACGACTTACAGAGTTATTCTGGATCACTCTATTCTTTCTATCAACTAGATTGCTCTGGTTCATTTACATGCTCTCCAACATATTGGTTGACGACTCAACACATTACCGTAGGTTATTGAGAGCCGCCCCAAAGAGAGCAAGGATACATAGGAGGCCGGGAAGTTAACCCTACTCTTACTATTAAATAGTTTCTTTCTTTTCATTCTTAAACAACCTTTGATGACAGTCTCAGATACACAGGATCACCCATTAAAATCTCCATCCAACAGGCAAGGCTAAGGCAAGAGTCTTGCCTGAAGACACACCAAATGGCGCCGGTTAGGCTTGAAACTGTGATTCCAGATGCAGAGTTTATCGCATTTCCTCTGAGACTCTGCGGTCGCCACATATCATGGATGAAGCATTGGTTAACACTGATTTTGTGAAAATGTAAATACTCACATATTATTTTAACCCAACGATCAAGGGTGACAAATGTATATAAAACATAGCTTACCTTCTCTTTGGTAACTACAGCGTCGTCCTTGAACTTCTGCAGTGTACCCAGCAACAAGCCAAACATTCTGCGGTTTCTGCAATAACAAATATTGGTTATATCTAGCTTAATATTTCTTATATCTAGCTTAATATTTGTTATATCTAGCTTAATATATGTTTTATTTGCAGAAGAACATCTGTCTGTCTGTCTATCTGACCTTGTAGCAGAGAAAAAATACTTTCCATTAAAGGCCCCCAAAAATATAAAAATATGTTTGAATTTACCAATACTAGGCGGCCACACACATCATCAAAAGCTCGGGGTTTACCAGAAACCAGTGATGGCCTTTAGTTTGACTAGATTACAAGCACACATAAAGCTGGCACACAATGACAGATCAACGAGATGTAGTTTTGCCACTGATCAACTTTTATATCCCACCTGAAGATTGCCAGATCTTCACTGTAAAAAGGGATATGTAGGATTTGTACCAAAAACAAGTAATAGTACCCAAAGAGCCCCATTATTTCCCAGAATGTAGATCACAGTGATGGGCAAATAGGCTCATCACAAACTAGCAGTTACATTAGTGAGAAAACATGACCCCATTGTTTAAATATACTTACGTCTTCTGTCGAATATTTCATCTAAAAGCAGAATTTAACTTAATTCATGCAAACTTTAATATATACCATATTCTCCTTTAACCTTACCTGGCTTGACCTTTCCTATCTTTTGATTGTTCCTCAATGGAATTCTGGCGACTTCGCTCTTCCTTAGGGGTGGCAATAACAGAGGACTGGATAGCGGGCTGAAAATAGTCCTTGTTCTTAATACTTAACCTCTAAATCTGCTTGATAATAAAACATGCCTAACAATGTTACCATTTTGTAGGAAAGTTCATAACACACTGGTTTCAACCTAGACATTGGCTTTACCTTAAATCAATGAGTAAGCCCTATTGCTTCCTCTCTGTTCTCCTTGTAAATACCTATAAACGTGGTCATTGTTCAAACCATTGGATCTGCCAGGTACATTTAGATTTTGCAGAATGTTAACATGGAATATTGGCGGATTGTAAAATATGAATAGTTCTCGCTATAATGTAGAAGTTATGAATAGTTCTCGCTATAATGTAGAACTAGAAGTTATGCATAGTTCTCGTTATAATGTACTACATGACAATGTGAGTTACCCTTTGTGGGAAATCATCTTCATCCCCACTATCCCGTCCCCGGGGTCCGCGGTCACGCCCTCCTGGACGGGGTCCAAGTCTGCAGAGTAAACGAACAATATCCATCAACACATCATAAATGACAAGTTCATAATATACAGATTCCATTTTTTATGTTTATATATTTTGCAAGATTAACCGGTTAACCGGTTCATTTTGGGAAAAGTTTACAAATTACATGCTTAAATTTAATTTATGAGTGGGAATTGGGTGAAATAAGACAAATTCAGCAAATAAATCTTTATACCTGCACGTAGCCTTTGATAAATATATAGAAACTTAAATACGGTAGTATTATTAATAGTGGTGCGCGGTATTATTGGTTTAATGTGATAGGGACCTCAAAATAATATGTACCGTGATATTTTTTTAGCGCGGTATTATCGGTTTAATGTGATAGAGACCTCAAAATAATACGTACCGTGATATTATTTTAGTATACCGGTTCATACCGTTTTTTTTCTACATGTGTTTTGATTATGAAAGTAAATTAAAATCTGTGACTAAGATCTAATTTTAACTTTGTATGGTTCCCGTGTTTCAAATACAATCGTAAATACACATATTGGGAAGTGGGTACCATCATAGTTAAAAATAGACGCACTTCCAATAATATATGGTGTTCGCTTATCGTAATGTGCACATTTGTTGTGCTTGTGAATGAGAAACTGCGCATGGTAGCTCCGAGGTTGACAATGTCTACTTTCTATGCACTATCGTAGTGCTGGGTACCATGCACTCAGACAAGCATGGCCGACTCAAAAGATTGAGAAATTTTAAAAATAAAAGAGCAAAATCGAGTGTTTGGGATCACCGTGGACTTAAAAAGGGCGCTACAATAGTAGATCTAGGCTAGATCTAGGCAATGTTGTATTTTGTAAAATATGCAAGGTCAAGTGCTCTGGCAGCACAACACATCTGGTAACTCATTTGGGAAGACATTACTCGACGTTGAATACAGAACAGAAAGTAGACATTGTCAACCTCGGAACTGCCATGCATAACGTTTCTCATTCACAAGCACAACTAACATTGCATCACGCTATGTCATCTGCATCAGTACACCAGAAAATTTTCAAAGTCTACTGAAATTTTCAATGCAATTGTACAAGAAAATACATTATGAATATGGTACGTATCGCGATACAGACTCTTGTATCGTGATAGGTTTTTTGGATGCGATACCCATCACTAATTATTTACTTTATATACATGCAGATCTTAAAGAGTGTATGTACCTGGAAAATGCTCCTCCAATAACGGGTCTACGTATGACCACGGGACTCTCATCCTGGATGATGCCTCTCCTGGAAAGGTAGACAGGTAATCAATTAAGATAAGCATTAATCAGGGTCAATATAAATCAAGTACGAAGACACGAATGTGTTGCATGCTGTGAGCAGCATTTCTGATGTCACTAAGAAATGGCCACGAGTAATCATGCACTAAACCATCAACTGTTAGTGACCGTGTTGGAAAGGGAAATGACAATATATTTCCATTTTAACCCTTTCGCTGCCGATGGCGACTTTTGTCGACTGCTAGGCAGTCTGCCGAAGGCGACTTTTGTCGCCCTGGTACGTCAAATGTTTTGTGCTATTCATATGACACTGTTTTCCTAACAACGACACCGGGAATTCCCCCGATTTCAAAACGAGGTTCGGAATTTGGGCATATGTGTATGTAAAAACGTAAATAAAAGGACAAATTGTATAGGGATTTCGAGACACAAAATGACTTCCTCAAAAAAGGGGCCAACGTTTACAGGAGCGCAAGTTCTGCAAATGATTTGCTACGACAGCCACGGTGAAGGTGGCGATTATGAAACATATTCAGACGAAGAAATTAGTGATATTTTCTTTTGATATTTTACATATATTCACCTAATTAAACTGATATGAATGATAAAATAATGATATTTTAAAAAAAAATTAATTATAAAATTAAATTATATAATGCTTTGAAGTAGAATTTTTATTTTTTATATATTATTGAAGTTTATGTATATATATATATATTTCCTGTTCAAATTTGAAGTTAATATGTCTTGCAATAACGAAGTTATGGCCGTTTTCCCAATTACACCCAATTATTAGGAATCTCTGTAAAAATACTTGGCACTGGGGAGTACATTTGCCTATAAATTTGGCAGCGAAAGGGTTAAAGGGACACTGTCTGTAAGTAAGCTGATATTGAGCATAATCAAATAACTGTCTGACTTTTATTCAGTGAAATCTATACATGAAAACATGAGCATAGACCCAAATAAGTATGTAGTAATACATTCGTGAGTTTGAAAAAAAAGAAGTTTTAATTATTATTTGTAAATAATGTGGGACCCACTTTATTTACTTTTTATGCTGATCACGTGACTTCCATTTGCACATTAGGTTTTCTACATAGTATGTATTGCGCCACAGGAACTGGTCACTTTTTTTTTTGCCTTCTATTATTATAATTGTCTATAAAGGACATGAATGGGAAATTTTGGAAAATGCTGGTGTTCTTTTTCAGAGGTCAAGCAGACATTCGAAACCATCTCAATTACATGCACACTATATACTAACATGTGCAGAAATTAATTTCCTATCCAACAATACCTTTCTTCCTACGATCCCTTGTAAATTCGCTGAGATATCCGAGTTCAAAGTCACCAAAGTGCAATTTGATACTGCTCGTCGTTTGTTTATGTCCCCAATGTAAACAAATGAATTTTACCGAAAATCAGGTGTCCGTTAATTCCGTTAAGTTCGGCGCAGTATTCCAGCTTCAAATCACAATCAATTCACTAACGTAAAGCACCGATACGTAAATAAATCCATATTTTATCAGTGTGCATAGTCCGTATCACGAGAAAGTCACATAACAACGAGTATTTCGCCACTTGTTATCGGCACTAGCAAACTTTACAAATGAAACCGCCATTTTCAAATGAATTACGGGGCCGAATGACGTCATAATGCGAACCTAAGATCTATGGTAAAAAAAAAAAAAAATTAAAAATTATTCTTGAATATATTATTAAATACGCTTGTGCTTATACATAACACTATTATTGATTATAATAGTGTTATGGATAAGCACAAACGTATTTTCTAATATATTCAAGAATAATATTAAAAAGTAAAAATACTTACCATAGCTGTTAGATTCGTATTATGACGTCATTCGGCCCCGAAAATCATTTGAAAATGGCGGTTTCATTTGTAAAGTCTGCTAGTGTCGATAACAAGTGGCGAAATACTCGTTGTTGTGTGACTTTCTCGTGATACGGACTATGCAAACTGATAAAATATGGATTTATTTACGTATTGGTGCTTTATGTTAGTGATCTGATTGTGATTTGAAGCTGGAATACTGCGCCGAACTTATCGGACACCTAATTTTCGGTAAAATTCATTTGTTTACATTGGGGACATAAACAAACGACGAGCAGCATCAAATTGCACTTTGGTGACTTTGAACTCAGATATCTCAGCGAATTTACAAGGGATCGTAGGAAGAAAGGTATTGTTGGATAGGAAATTCATTTCCGCACATGTTAGTATATAGTGTGCATGTAATTGAGATTGTTTCGAACGCCTGCTTGACCTCTGAAAAAGAACACCAGCATTTTCTAAAATTTCCCATTCATGTCCTTTATAGACAATTGTAATAATAGAAGGCAAAAAATAAAAGTGACCAGTTCCTGTGTATTGCGCAATATGTATGGCCCGCATAGCTCAGGTAGGAGCGACGTCGTCTATTACGCGCACAGTCTTATTACTCGTGAGTGTAATTTTAGGTTGAGCTGCTGGTTCAATTCGCAAAGAGGTAGTTCTTTTTTTTTGTACCGCGATTTAATTCCGTCAATCTTGCTGTTAATTAGTAAATATTCAATACTGTTAGTGTGTAAAGTTTGTGAACGTAATTAGTGTGCGTTTATAAGCTAAAAGTTATGGACATTGTCCCTTTAATGGCATTATGAAAACAGCAGCCGTTCTTGGGGATTTTGAGGGAAATACAACATGTCATACTAAAATATTTAAAAGAAAGACAGACCTGACTTATTTTTGAGTCGTTCTGGGCGGTGAGCGATCTGATTTGTTCTGCACTGGATAAGGTTCCTTTTCTAAACAAGGGCAGTTTCAGTTTGAAAAGGACTACTTAAATAGAACTAGACCTACCAGAAAACAAAATATTGGTGAAAAGAATATATATGGATGGATATGAATCGGGTTTAAGCTTTTATCGATATTGACATTCTAAACAAATTTAGTAAAGATCAGATAAAAAATGAGGTAGCTACAGATTTAACAAAGGAAAATACAATATAGCATTTTTCAATAAATCAAGGTCCATAACTCTGTCGTTACTGACAAGATCTAGCTGGTTTTCGAACTTGTCCAAGATTTCATTGATATACAGCGATTTGCACAACTAGACATCTTACCGATGCTTCCTGCCAAGTTTCGTCGAAATCCAACAAGGTGTTTAGGAGGAGTAGCGCCAACAAGAAATTTAAAGGTAAAAATAAAAATGTCAAGGGGCCGTAACTCCGTCAAAAATCATACAAACCGAAAAAAAATGCAATATGCACAACAGGCCATCATACCAATGCTTCCTGTTTCGTCAAATCCAAATCGAGGGGAAAAAATAATAATTAAAAAACATATATATATTTAAAAAATGCAAAAAAAACACCTTAAAAATGTTTAAAAAAAAACACACCAAAAAACTGTATAAGTTTGGTTAAGATTGCTCAAAAAATGTGGCCTGTATGGTGTTAACATGTAAACCTGCATTTTTGCTAATTCAGGGGCTGGTGTTACTGGTCCGATTTTGCCCATTATCGAACTCGTCCGAGATCTTATGGTCATATACACTCTGTGCAAGCTGGTTAAGATTACTCAAGAAATGTGGCCTTTATCGTGTAAACCAGAAGATGAAAAACTGCATTTTTTGCTAATTCAGGGCCGATCTTGCCCATTATCAAACTCTTCCGAAACCCTACGGTCATATACAATCTGTGCAAGTTTGGTTAAGATTGCTCAAGAAATGTGGCCTCTATCGTACAACTGCATTTTTTGCTAATTCAGGGGCCATAACTCTGGTGTTACTGGTCCGATCTGGCCCATTATCGAACTCGTCCGAGGTCTTAGACTTATGGTCTCATACAATCTGTGCAAGTTTGGTTAAGAGTGCTAGTGTAAACAAGCTAAAAGTTGTTGACAGACGAAATGTGACAGGCGACGAGTGGTCACAATATAGCTCACACTCTTCGTGCTCAGGTGAGCTAAAAATGTCAAGGGGCCGTAACTCCGTCAAAAATCAGTGAACTGGAGAAAAAACGCAAAATGCACAACCAGACATCATACCAGTGCTTCCTGTTAAGTATCGTCAAATCCAACATGGCGTTTAAAAAAATAAATTAAAAAATAACAAAACAAGAGGCCCAAGAGGGCCTGTGGACGCTCTACTGGCTAACATGGCTCTTATAACATCAATGAAGCGAGTGACTGCCATTTATGTTTTATTGGAAGTTTCGGACAAAAAACAGCTTTTTGACTAAATCAAGGGCCATAACTAAAGATCAGATGAAAAATAAAGGCCCTACCGTATTAATGAGGCAAAATATAGCATTTTTAACTAAATCAAGAGACATAACTCCTCTGTTACTGGTCCGACTGGTCCAACATAAAAAAAAAAAATGAAAAAAAAATATATATTAAAAAAAAAAAAAAAAAGGAAAAAAGATTTTTTTCAGTGTTTGCCTATACAAGCCTAAGTAAAACTGTGACCCCCAGGGTGGAGCCAAATGTGACCAATGGGTCACCATTTGAACAAACTTGGTAGAAGACCATAAGCTAATAGCAAATGCAAAATATTAAACCTCTGGCTCTTGCAGTTTCAGAGAAGAAGTTTTTTTAAGTTTTTCCCTATACATGTCTATGTAAAACATGTGACCCTTGGGGCAGGGTCAAATGTGACCCGAGGGTCACCATTTGAACAAACTTGGTAAAGGACCATAAGCTTATAGCAAATGCAAAATATTAAACCTTTGGCTATTGCAGTTCCAGAGAAGAAGATTTTTTTCTTCAGTTTTTCCCTATACAAGCATTTATGTAAAACTGTGACCCCGGGGCGGGGCAAGATGTGACACCAGGGTCACCATTTGAACAAACTTGGTAAAGGACCATAAGCTTATAGTAAATGCAAAATATCAAACCTCTGGCTGTTGTAGTTTCCGAGAAGAAGATGAAGAAAAAAATCCTATATAAGTCTATGTAAAATTGTGACCCCCGGGGCGAGGACAAATTGGACCCCAGGGTCACCATTTGAACAAACTTAGTAGAGGACCATAAGCTGATGCTACATGTAATACATGAGAGCTCTGTGCCTTGTGGTTTCAGAGAAGAAGATTTTTTAAAGTTTTTTCCTATATGTCTATATGAAAAACATACAAAACCTCAATATACAAACTTTGGACCCCGGGGCACGGCCATTTTTTACCCCGGGGACTTTATTTGAACAATCTTGATAGTCTAGGCGTTGGCGATCATTTTAAAAGAAAAACTGCTGAAATCTGTTCAGCGGTTCTGGAGAAGAAGATTTTTTAAGGTTTCAACCATATATGGTAATGGCAGCCATCTTGGATGTAGCGCTGACCTAATTTTAACAAATCTAAAAAGCAATCATCTAAGGATCATCCATGTGAAGTTTGGTCAAAATTAGCCAAGCGGTTTCTGAGGAGAAGTCATTTGAAGAAAAGTTAACGGACGGACGACGGAAGACGGACAACACACCATCCCATAAGCTCTGCTGGCCCTTGGCCAGTAGAGCTAAAAATAAATTAAGAAAAAAAAACTGGTAAATTTGGCTAAGATTGCTGAAGAAATGTGGCCTGTATCGTGTTAACATGTAAAATGTGTTTTTGCTGATTCAGGGGCCATAACTCTGGTGTTACTCGTCTGAGATCTTATGGTCATATACAATCTGTGCAAGTCTGGTTAAGATAGCTCAAGAAATGTAATGTGGCCTCTATCTTGCAAACAAGCTAAAAGTTGACGACAGACAGACGATGGACGAAAAGTGGTCACAACCGCTCAACACTTGAGCACTCTTCGTGCTCAGGTCTCTTCGTGCTCAGGTGAGCTAAAAAGACCCTGGACAGAGAGATTATTATAGGTCTCTTGCATATTTATACATGTAGCTGAACACCCGCTTTTAATATGTCAGAATGTTAAGCATCTCTATAGAAATCTGGCATTACTAACCTTGCAAGGTTAAACAATCTACCCTCAATTCCTGAGGTCCTGCCAGTGCCACCCCTAATATCAGTACTTCCAAGAGAAACACGTCTCTGGCTCTGTGGTGTCCTGCAAATAAAAACATGGGCAAATTATATGGACTGTCGTAACTAAAATCAAATGTACTCACTGTGATACTTAACATAGACATTTTTTTTGTGTAAATTCAGTCATAGTCAGTGTTTGATTTAGGCTGTTACTATAGCCGATATTGGGCCATATTCACAATTTTGTTTCTCAATTTTATGAAAAATCGCGCTTTAATTCCCACATCTGACGGTACGGACTACGTTCCCAAAATATAGAAAAAAAACACACTGAAACGGCAGTTTTGGGGGTATCTAAAGAAAACCAAAATGGAGTTTATTTTGACTAGATTTAGGATAATATAAACATGCTTTTTGAAAATAGAAAGCTGGAATTACTAATACCAGATATATCCTAAAACTTGCCAAAATAAACTCCATTTGGGCCACATCGGTAAATCAACTGCATTCCGTCTATTTCGGTACTTTGAGTAACCCCAAGCAGACCTGAATATTTCTGTAGACATAGTCAAAGAATATGTTGATTTGTGTTGTTGAAAAAAAACACAATCTTGAGATATTTAAAGGTAAAACACATACGTGACAGGTTGTTTATATATGTCGTGAAATTCAGTCTTTGAATTAAAATGTTTGTGTCACTAGCCCGAATTCTTATATACTCAATGAAAATCCGTACATTTTCCTTTAGTTCGACTTTATCAATAAAAAAACATTTCACTAGCCCGAATGACAGTTTACTAGCCCCGGGCTTAGGGCTAGTGGATTAATTCGAAGACTGGAAATTGTGAGGCGACTGGCATTTCACAACAGTTCGCCATTGGATCTGACATCTACAGGGCAAATGTAACTGTGTGTTTTTTTTACTTAAAATAAATTTTGTGCCACTGACACTGGACACAGAGGCATACAGTTGGTATTGTTGTAACTTAGATCAATTTTTCATTTGGTTGGTTGGTTGGTTGTATGGTGTTTTACGTCATTTTCACACATGTAAGGTTATATATGTCAGTCGATTTTTTGTGGTGGAGGCAGACCACCCACTATTTTGGTTAGAACCAGTACTGTACACCTCCCGCCATCCGTAAGAATCAACACTTCCTCACTTACAAGTCGAGCTCTCTGTGGGATTCCAACCCGCAGCGATGAGAGGCGAAGGTTTACAACGCAATGGTGTATACAAGCAACATTGTTAACACAGAGACGCTTGCCTGCTAGTGGGATACATATTTTAGGGGATACGACTTCACAAACTGTCAGCACAGTTTCAATCAGCACAGTACTTGAAACTGTGCAAGGTAACAATTCATAAAAATACATGTATTATTCATATGGGGATCGAGGTGGCTTTGACTTTGCTTGGTATAAAACAAATAATGCTTTAATGGTCTCCGTTTAGCTGTTTAGTAAAAGTATGCTGAAACAGTGACAGTAACTGGAAACCATGTTATTGTTCTAAATCAATTGCTTAGTATTTCCAGGGCCTCCTCTGGCTTATTTTCTTCTTGCGCCACCACTTGCGCCAAATGAAAAAAGTTGGAGCCAAATTGGAGAAGTTGGAGCCAAATGACACCAATTCACTCAACATATATTTGTGATTTTTATGTATATTTTTATGTGTTTGTTGGTAGAGCATCCTACACTAATGCGGTAGGGAATTGATCAATTAGTTATATGTGAATTATTCATTGAAAATGATATTGTCACTCATATTTTTATTGTAAAACATGTACTTGTATATTCCAAATATCATTTTAAATAATTATTTTAAATGATACTAACAGACATGATAGATGCTGATAGTATACTTATTTTAAATTAAAAACAAAACAAAGCAATAGAACAGACTATGTATTTTGTTTTTTCATTTACGTTTAGAAGCCATTTTAAGAATTGGCAATGTTAAAAAATCAAATTGTTTCTTAAATTGGCCTCCTATCAATTAAAACAAGTAAACACTAATTATATTGTCATTCACATTCATAGTTTTCTAAATATAACTTATAATTACAAGCGATACCTTTAATTATCAACAGCCAAAAATGTTATTGACTTTCTCACACTCGATTTGTCAACAAAGAAACAGTGGCAAACAGACATCAGGGTTCTCCACAGGCCATTTAAGCATAGCGGAGCCGCTGCGCTTGACTTCCAAAATCTTACATCCCGCGGTGCCTAAACTGCGCCGCTATGCTTAAAAACCAGAGCGCGGTGCTTTGATCTGAAGGCAAACACCGCCTTTAAAAACCCTTATGCGCACCGTACACAAATTCATAAACTCGCGTCAAACAATACACACAAGTAACACGTGACTGATCTATGCAGTATGCAGAACGTGCGATAACACGCTGTGTGATTAGTGGATTGTTGACAACAAATTGCAATTATCACGAGTTGATTGGATTGTCGGGTTGTTGTGGATTAATCAGTAATTGGGAGATAATTGGGATGTGAGAATGTAACTTAAAGCAGTTGAACTGGACAGTTTGTTAATATTGGCAGTTTGTGTATCGGCTAACGTGTATTGTTCAAGACGGAAATGAAAGATGTGATGTGCAGGAGTTTGTTTGTTTTGCGTAAGTAAGTATAATTGTTTTGGTTGTCATTTGATTTAAGTTTGTGCGTTAATAAATAAAATAAATAGCAATTGTGGGATAATATCTGGTCATTTGAAAAAAGAAAAGAAGAAATGAAGGTAGTTTATTTATCTGTTTACTTCAAAGCTTGTCAATATTTTGAAAACAAAAATACTAGAAATTACTTACAAAATAAAACAAAAATAATTCAGTTATTACTATTATTAAGCGTGTTGGTCTATTATATATTTATAATATATTAAATTATTTATATATGTTTCTTCAGACCTTGGCCCGCCACTTTAACCAGGATGAAGATTCAATGATGATCGAGTGGAGACAAGTGAGGGAGGTTACAAAGAATGACAGAGAGCTTCAGAAGTCTCACCCAAACTTGTACAATATTGCAGCTGTTGGTCTGCTTATTCCAACATCAACAGCAGATTGAATTAAGACAGCACAGGTCAACTCTGTGTAACAGAGTTCTCAATGCACTGCTGGCAGTAACAATGCAGGGCCCACCTCCATCAGTTTGAATATGACAGGGCAGTGGAAGAATGGCACATGGCCAGACCTAGAAGGTCAAGCATCTGAATAGGAACTGCTAGCTAATATGTACAAGTCAAGACATTGAATGGGCTAACTTGTGTTGGATTTATTTGAGTGCTAAGGTTATATTTTTTAAGTATTATCAAATGTGCTGTTTTATTTCCAGGGATGAATATTGTGTAGTTGATGGTATTATATGTGTGCATGATGTGTTGATGTATATGTTGTATTATTGTGTATAAACTTATAATAAATCTTTGTATGTTTTCTTCTTCATCGTGTATTAAAACATAGATTATTTATTATTGTTTATTGTATGTATTTCAGATGCTGCATGTTGTGTTGATGTGTGTTGTATTATTGTGTATGTATTATTGTGTATGAACTTATTTTAGTTAATATTTTTATGAGATTTTTTTTAAAATAAAAGTCTTAAAACATGGATTATTTATTATATTGTTTATTATCATAAATATATAATTATATATGGCTTCCTAACATCACTTATATCACACAAAAGAGTGCCTCACCGTCAATACAGGCAGTTACTAGAAGCCAAAAAAATCAACACATGAGGGGGATTCCCCCTCCCGTACCCTCCCCCAGCACGCGCTACTATGCCACTATGCTTGAAAATAATCCTGTGGAGAACCCTGGACATCCATGTTGTTATTTAAAAAGTAAAGAAAAGAAATTACAGTTGTATGCAGTCATCCCTTTATGACTTCAATCAGCTGTCAATTATCTGCTCAAGTGTCATAAAGTTTTCTTAATCCCATCACAGACCCTGTTTGTTAATTCAAGGTTCAGTGAATCAGTGTGTGTGTGGTGTCAATTGTTTTTTTGTGAATTGTGAGGCTGCTTACAGCATAGAAAATATATCAAATTTGGCTTTTCAGCTTTTTTGGATGTCACCAAACACTTTCGCCAAAGTTTGAAATTTAGAGACATTTTCATTTTTCTTTCTCATTTGGCTCCATTGGCGATGCCCAGAGGAGGCCCTGATTTCTTTTCAATCTGTGATTTACATATGTCACAGGGCTAGAAAAATGTGCAGCCAGACCGGGGCTCAAACCCAGGACACTCAGACTACCATTCTGATGCTTTACAGACTGAGTTAACCTGCCGGACAATGCAACATCAATCTACCTGTTTGATATCAATGACCCGTGACACACTCCCCCTACTTCCATGGGTACAGAAAATCATTTCGAATGTTTCTCGGAGTTTACTCAGTCACGGTCCTCCATTGGGCGCCAGATGTCACAGTGCTAGAAAAATGTGCAGCCAGAAAAAATATGCAGATTTTTCTTTTAATCTAAAATTACTAAATCAATATCATTATCCGAAATTTATGAACATGGCGATATTAGTCCTACTTGCGCATTTGTTGATCAATAATTCAACAGTTTTGGGCAACCATTTAGAGCTAATCAACTTCATATTGCAATATATTGTCCATACCTTTGTATCGTTGGATCTCTTCCTGTCAGTTTTTTTATGTTCTCATCAACATCTTTAAGACTTTCTTTGGCCTTTTCGAGCTCATTTTGTAACGCATTCACGCCACGCACCGTTTCGGCCATTTTAAATTCACATGGTCTGTTTGGTTCTGTGATTACGATTCAGGAACAAGATAGTTTTAATCGAGCAGCATTGTGCGACTTGTGTGTAATAGTGCCGCTCCAAACAACTAGATCTACTAGTAAAATAAGCTTCCCTGAACTTTAACATGCACTTAAATGAGCTTTACATACATAAACATTAATAAAACTAAATCAAATGGTAGTGATTGTATAGTCAAATAATAATAAAACCTAAGAAAGCAACAGTCTAACTGATCAACATTTGAAGAAAACGCAATCAACGACAAAAAGTAAGTCCCGGTGGTTATAGGGACATAACTCACTCACTCACTCACATAAGGGACCATGGACAAAAGGGACCACATTTGGGGACAAAAGGGACATATGTCATTTGTGAGTTCTTATCATATAAATTGTTTAAATAACCATTTCATAAAGATGGATAACTTATTGCATTTATAATCCAGCTTATTAATTAAATGATTGTATAAAAATACTAAATTAAAACTATGGTCCCTTGTTTCCCGTAATGTTGTCCCTTTTGTCTGTTCTCTTATGTCCATGGTCCCTTAATAATTTATGTCCCTAATTCGTCCTGGGTCGGTATGTTGTAACTTATTTTGGCGTGACATAAAGCAATTTAATATTAAATCAATTTATTTTTTCTTCCCGTTTTTAGAACTCATTACGTATTAATATAAGTACACTCTGGGATGAAAATTGAATATAGGGGCCTGCATGGTACACTACAGTGTTTTGTAGGTGGTGTGCAAAATACCAGACTCAAAATGATTTTATTCATGCTGAAGTAAGTAAATTTCTTTCCGTAGTATAATTATAAAAATAAATCTTCTTCTTCTTCCTTCTTCCTTCTTCTTCTTCGTCCACTACAAGGGTTGTATTCTTCTCAGAATGTGGTTTATCCTATGGTTATCAAATGATGTTAAAGATATTTAGCTTTCTCCTAATAAGTAGACTGAGTTGGTCTTATAGGCTTATTTTACTAACATCTGTGAATGTCTTGACGCAATTATCGCAATTTAAAGAAGATTTAAAGTTCTCCAGCCATGTTTTGTTTCATTAAATCGAAATCTATAACACAACAATAGATATTTACAATTCACACATTGCAATATGTGAAAAGCGAGAACAAGATTGTATTTGCTGGCGTATAAAACTTTGAATAGGTAAATTAATCCACAGATAAATGTATTTATCAATTATCTGGCAACGGTTGTGCAGCTATACATTCAGATTTACCTCATTTAGTATCTACGTCATGCAAATAATACTTATTTTTACATACAACTTAGTAGCGGTTTTAAATACATGTTTCTCTCCGGGACTTTCAAGAAATGTTCACATGACGTTTAAGCGTAAAATGTGTTAATTGATAATACTACAAAAAGGGTGGCCATTCATCTTTAACGCCAAAAAATCACGGCAATATAGGGCATGCAACATGCAGACGTGCAATGGAATAGGTCGACATATTTATGTTTTATAAGGGATCATATTTACGTTTTAATTGTTTAAATACACATAAACAAAAAAACTAACAAAACAAAACAAAAAATGCCAATATGTGCGATTGCGATGTCTCTGGGAATAGTATACGTGAAGTTGTCCATCTGAGAGTTTACAGTAAGCTATTTTATGCAATATGTTAAAAGACTAATATTGAAAGGTTTCAATGTTCAGTATTGCTTTATGTTAGATCACAATTTTAGCAGAACATTCCATACTATCTATAATTCCAGCACTTGTAATTGTTCATGATCGGGATTTCCATTGTCGTTTTTGGACGTGGGATTTTTAAGCTTTTGCATGTTGAAACTGAGATTAGGTTCTTAGCGTGGTGGTGATTATTATATTCAAGGGCCATCACTCTGGTGTTACTAATCCGATCTAGCTCCTTTGGTGTTACTAATCCGATCTAGCTCCTCTGGTGTTACTAATCCGATATAGCTGGCTTTCGAACGTTTATGAGCTATAATTAGTATTCATTAATTTTATGTAATACAATACAAATATTTTATTTCAGTATCATGTTGATAAAATGTCTCTTATACAATACAGTTATACAAATACGTATTACAAATAAAAGTATACATGATATTTATAAAAGCAATCAGAGTGGCTCTTCATAGAGATATGAGAGACTATTAAAACGTAAAACGTACAACTACATGTTATATATCAATATCTTGTAAGTTTAATATATTATTTCTAATTAAGTTTATCAAACGTTTATAATGAACATAAATAACTACATGCATTTACATTATCAACATCACATACACATACATGGCAACTCAAATCATATAACAGTAAGTACATATTTGTTGTAGATTAATCAGGATTCTACTAACTCCTATCCATGCACTCCTCCTGGTACAATTTTAGAGTAAAACCAAGACGCTAGCAATTCGTAAATCAATTATGTCTACTGAATATTAAATACTTACATATACAATATTTATAAGCAGATGGGCCATTGGACAGCAGTCAACTGTTAGGTAAAAGAGTGTTGTTGTTTTCTCTTCCTGAAATCATATGTACCCTGCCTCAGCCATACAATACATGTAACTGTCTGTATTAATTTCATTATGCCAACATATTATTTCAGATGAATATTGCATGTGAATGTAAAGATATTATAAGGTGTGGTAAGGGATGGTACTCCCCGACCCTTGCTCACCTATTGACGGGGAGATTAAAGACGGGTAAAAAAAAAAATACATATCTATAATTATGTGTTAATTAAATGCTCTTACAATATTACAAATTAATAAAAATGTCAATGCTCTTTAAATAAAATAATTAAAAATAAAGGTCTTCTTACCAATGTCCCTTCTAACCAATGGCGTTTGGCGTAAAATGACCCACACCCATGAAGAATGTACGCGAACTGTTGACCCCAAAACAGCTGCACCTTATTTGACAACGCTCCAAACAATGGCATCAAACTGTTTGATGTATTTTTGTACAGGAGTGCTCCGAACCATTCACACTGCATCATGACCAACTTGAAGCTGAAAGCTCGATTATCAGCGTTCTTGGCTATATCATCATAGTTTAAATGTACAGTTGGCAGCCCAATATGGATTGTATACCCAACAATGAAATACGACCGCGATTTTTTAAATATTTATGTTGGTTTAAAGTGAACAAAGTTTGATTAATCACCATTTACTGTCATGTTGTTGCAACTGCAACACATATTAATTGTATCTAACATAAGCTGTAGCTTCAGAGGCAGCGAGCAATAGCAGGTCGTCAGCATGCAGCAGTTACTGAAACAGTTTAGTTTCTATTTACACCAATAAACTATTTATTTTTTCGAAAAGATATTGAATAAAATTGTTGTCACATTACAGCCTAGCTTGTTTAAGTATACAGCTTATACAAAGCCAGTCGGTTGTATGTATTATATTGATACATATCTGGTGGAAAATGGAGGTGCTAGAGCGCTAACGAGACAAACTATGGTATTTTAAAATAATTCCAGTGCAGCTGTTTCGTCCGATATGTCATAGGTCTCGTTCTCTTCTGAGGTTTTAATGTTATAAACATCCTGTCAAAGACTGGTCAATATCAGTTGAAAAATGAAGGAGCTAAAATCCTAACGAAGCAAGATATAGCTATTTTTTTCTCTCAATAATTAATGTCCCATATATCTGGTATTACTAATCAGATCTAGATCTTTTCCGAGCTTTCTTTACTATCAACAATCTGGCCAAGTATGGTGACGTGCAGAAGCTAGAGTCTTAACAAAGGAACATATATAATAGCATACCGAAACGAAAAGTAATACTGCGTTTGGTCATGCAAATTACTTTACATTGTTTAAATTGCGCGGATTAAAACAAAATAACAATTAAACACAAGCAACGTGTTTACATTTTAGTGGTTAACCAAAACTTGCACGGACTTTCAATGTTATGTTTTATTCTGTATTTTGCTATTGAAATTTTAAGATTTTCATAATTGTGTCCAGGAATAGACTTAGTTTTCTAATTTCATAATAACTTTCTTGAGATAATAATGTTGTAAAGTTTAAAATATTTGGGCGGTTATAATAGAATAGTTTAATATACTTTTTTCTTTGTTCATTGAACTGAGGGCATACTAAAATATAGTGAAACTCATCTCCTATGTCATTACATTGGTTACCTTTGGGAATACTGGAAAATATGTTGGTACTTTGGGATCCTCAAGCCCAATCTTTGTGGCTTTAAAGTAGAATATCTCTTAAGCCGGTGCTAGGAGGCGTGAGAGGTGTTGCACTTCGCATTACCGCTCATGAACAGACTCTATAAAACCGAGTCTGCTACTTTTATCTCATGTTTGTGTTTGTTGCTTCCAAGGGATCCCATTTTCAGTAATTATTGACATTTACACTAGAGTTTGTTAAGTGCTGTGTGGCGGCCGTAAAAAGTCGCCCCGACTACAAAACAGTAGTGTTATTACTTACCGGTCCTTTGGGATCATCAAGCCCAATTTTTGTAGCTATAACGCAGAATATAGCTTTAGCCGGTGCCAGGAGGCGCATACGCTACCTCTCACGAACAGACTGCTATTTTTATCTCGTTTGTGTTTGTTGCTTCCAAGGGATCCATTGTTTTGGATTAGCATTTTTTAATGTTGTTAGTTTTTCACTAATATCATTGTTGTATTTTTTTAATGATATTGTATGTCAACTTATTTTTATATTGTTTGCTGACTGTTTAATACGTTATTACAATATGTGGTTGTGGTTTGATATTTATTGTAAGCTCTTCTTGTTACATGGTATACATTTCGTGCATTTCGGCAGACTCGATTGAACCATATATATACGCCCGTTTGACAAACGGGACGTATTATGGTATAGGGTTGTCCGGCTGTCTGTCTGACCGTCCGTCTGTCCGCCCGTAAACAATTGCGTATTCTGGACGATGACTCCGAAACCATTACACCTACACTCATAAAACTTCTTAGGTACATTGATGTAGATCAGTATGTCAAAGGTCAAGGTCACCGTGACCTTATATAGACAAACGCATTCCGGATGATAACGTCAAAACCAAAACACCCACACTCACGAAACTTCATAGGTACCTTACCCTAGGTAAGAGGAGAAAACCTATTTGTTTTTGGGCCAGTAGATCAAATGTCCAGGTCACGGTGACCTTATAGTTAAATATGCATTCCGCACGATAACTTCAAATCCCTTATACCTACACTCATAAAACATCACAGGTACATTGCACCAGGTGAGCGTAGGAACCCTATTGCTTTTTGGGGTCAGTAGGTCAAAGGTCAAGGTTTCATGAACACCTACACTCATAAAACTTCATAAGTACATTGCCCTAGGTGAGAGGAGGAGTCATATTGCTTTTGGGGCCAGTAGGCTTAAGGTCAAGATCACAGTGACCTTATATGGAATTATGCCTTCCACATTATAAGTTCAAAACCGTAACACCTACACTCATACAATTTCATAGGTGAGAGGAGGAACCTTATTGCTTTTGGCGTCTGTAGGTCAAAGGTCAAGGTCACTGTCACCTTATATAGAAAAATGCATTTCGCATGATCACTTAAAAATTGTAACACCTACACTTTTAAAACTTCATACGGCGGACGACGACAGACGACGGACAACTCGCCATCCCATAAGCAACAGATGGACGACGGACGATGGACAACTCGCCATCCCATAAACAACAGATGGACGTCCGCCATTACATAAGCAACACAACTCGCCATTCCATAAGCAGCACAACTCGCCATTTCAAAAGCAACAGATGGACGACGGACGATGGACAACTCGCCATCCCATAAGCAACAGATGGACGACGGACAACTCGCCATTTCATAAGCAACTGATGGACGACAATCGATGGACACTTCGCCATTCCATAAGAAACAGATGGACGACAATCGATGGACAGCTCGCCATTCCATAAGCAACAGATGGACGACGTACGATGAACAACTCGCCATGCCATAAGAAACAGATGGACGACGGGCGAAGGACAACTCGCCATTTCATAAGCAACAGATGACGACGGACAACCCACCATTCCATAAGCAACAGATGGACGACGGACAACTCGCCATTCCATAAGAAACAGATGGACGACGGACAACTCGCTATCCCATAAGCAACATATGGACGACGGACGATGGACAATTCGCCATCCAATGAGAAACAGATGGACAACGGACGATGGACAACTCGCCATCCCATAAGCAACAGATGGACGGCGGACGATGGACAACTCGCCATATCATAAGCAACAGATGGACGATGGACAACTCGCCATTCCATAAGCAACAGATGGACGACGGACAACTCTCCATCCTATAAGAAACAGATGGACGACTGAGGACGGACAACTCGCCATCCCATAAGCTCTGACAAGCGCTAACAAAACGAAAGGTTGCATGCGGCTTAATTTTCTCAGAATGCAAGAATAGATACAGACTTCTTATATATGACCACATATCACATGGAAATGATACAAAAGATGAGCATGGTGTGCCAAGAATAATGGAGTCGGATTTAATTCGTTTATATATGGCTTCCAGGGGTCCATATGCATGTTTGGGTCATGATATCAAACTTCTGGTAAAGTGCACGTCGTCACGGCAACTGGCTTGCATGACTAGTCATCAGTTTTTATTGTCTACATATTCAATGTAATTGGTTTCTGATTCTGACTACCATTGAAGTAATTATATCTGCATACAGTTACTGCCGTGCTAGTCAGAGTTACTGCAGTGCTAGTCGGAGTTACTGCAGTGCTAGTCAGAGTTACTGCAGTGCTAGTCAGAGTTACTGCAGTGCTACTGCAGTGCTAGTAAGAGTTACTGTAGTGCTAGTCGGAGTAACTGCAGTGCTAGTCAGAGTTACTGCAGTGCTAGTCGGAGTTACTGCAGTGCTAGTCAGAGTTACTGCAGTGCTAGTCGGAGTAACTGCAGTGCTAGTCGGAGTTACTGCAGTGCTAGTCAGAGTTACTGCAGTGCTAGTCGGAGTTACTGCAATGCTAGTCGGAGTTACTACAGTGCTAGTCGAAGTTACTGCAGTGCTAGTCGGAGTTACTGCAGTGCTAGTCAGAGTTACTGCAATGCTGGTCGGAGTTACTGCTATGCTAGTCAGAGTTACTGCAGTGCTAGTCAGAGTTACTGCAGTGCTAGTCGGAGTTACTGCAGTGCTAGATAGAGTTACTGCTAGTCAGAGTTACTGCAGTGCTAGTCAGAAAACCAATTAGCTCCTCCGAAATGAAAGTGCCAGGATTGATAAGACCAAAGGTCAAGTTTACAGATACATAAGGAAGCGAACTTTTTCACTTCTCCATTTCTGCATGGAGCTCTACACACATACATGCATTGTCGTTGTCCACATGCAATTTTGGTCACAGCGATTCGAGAGAAGGAAATATACCCATATACAAAAGTCTAGAGAACTAGAAATACGTTCAAAGCAACGCAACTGAGGCATATGCTGTACAACACCTAATCTAATCAAACACACTGTATATGCACAGGCATTGTCGTAAAAAACTGATGAACGTGAAGTTGGTAGTAGCAGTATCAACAGTAGCAATACTGCTGCTACTGCTGGCAGTAGTTATCAGCAGCAATAGCAGTAGCAAACATATGATGGTTGCGAAAGGGGTTAAAAATGATGGCGGAAAGTAGAAATAACATACATGCGCAAAGAAAACATACTTACGATGACTATTGATTCTACTGCTGCTACTGTAGCTACTGCTACCTGTTGTAAGGGGATATAGTCATACAACCAAACACATTTTATTATTGAGAGTTCTGACAAACTTGGAAAAAAAAAGATAAAACAAAAATATCAAAATCGGATGATTCGACTATTTGTAAGTTTTTCTATGAAGGATATGGGAGCCGCCATTTAGAGAACTATGACGTGATAGTTCTAATTTACCAGATATGGCATATTGATGCATATCATTTAAATCAAAGAAAAGCACAGCAAATTAATGTAAAATCCTTAATTACTCATATAATGCATAGCATTATTACACTTCAATATACATATGTGTTGTACAGTTGCTGTATATGCTGTTTGTTTGTTTTTAGAAAGCGGTAAATTATCATATTAATAAATCTTCCATATATGGTAATTAGTTCTTACAATGGAGACTTCCTTATCCGTTTGAGAGCAATCTTTAAATGGCCATTCCTCCTTTGTTAATCATCCTATTTTGATAATTATTCACTGTTTTCTAAGTGTTTCTGAGCTCTCAATAATAAAGAATTATTGGCTGTACGGCTAAATTTCCTTAAACATAAATCACATATAGGTATTCAATTAATATGTATATCTATTTCTGGCCTACAAGTGTCACTAAGGGTATAATTACGCGCAAACAAATATTGACATCAAAGAGCATTTTATTATACCTGTACTTATAGGTAGTTAAAAGTTAATTCCGTCTTGTTTAATAACGTGTGGATTGGTTCTTATTTTCTGAACATACGTCGCGAAAAATCCAGTTTTATTGAATTAACAGTAATCAATATTTGATGGTACAAAACCAACAGCTTCTTCAGTTATATTACATTCTTGACATTTATCTATATTGATTCGGTATGATGTAGTGGTCATGTTGAAGGACTCTGTAAATATTTCACGTTGGTCATCGTAATTTAAGTCCACACCTGGACCCAGTTAAATGGGCGAATAAATAAGATTTTATCAATTTTTGCAAACACTTTACATGGAAATTTGATGACAAATTGTATGATTTCGGTGATGTTATAAGTGGTGAATTGGTCAATGACCTATCGAATGCTTTTTAAACTTTGGCAATTGAACCCTGCTTTGGTTATTTCGTAAATACATCTTTCTTAAATAGTTTACCAAGATTTACATAAGCACACAGCAATGGAATCAGCATTGCCAATGCATAGGGAAATGTCATGTTAATAAAATGGAATTGACTTGGTTACATTACATTAGACATTATTTCGCTCACATACCGGAAAGGTTTAAACCTTACTTTTGCGGAAAAGGTTAAAACACCACGCCTGCCGGTCAGGTTTAAAACTGACGCCTCTCCGACAGATTTTCGCGTTGTGAGAAATGAAGTCCGTCTGATTAATACGACGAACTCGGATCGCGCACGAGTATAAGTATTGCTATATGTGAGTCTAAATGCCATTATTTTGGACACGTACTCATGTACGCTTCCACGCACACACGAACGCACACAAGCACACACGCATTTTGAGTCATGTACACTTGCATTGTTCCAATCAAGAAGCTCCTTCTGAGTAAATTTGGCTGAAATCGATACTAGACTTGTTAAAGGGACACATGGCAATCTTGAGTTTTATTCAAACATTAAAAGTGTGTGTGTGTTTGTGTATTTCTAAGGATTATATTCCTCCACCTACGACAGGCGTCCTACCCGACGATTATAGGCACAATGTCTGGACGTTTATCTGTGTGTTGTTGTGTGATGTGATGATATGTCTACTTGAAGCAGCGAACTCAATGGTTTCTTTATAGTGCTGCCACACTGGAATACCACGCCGTAGTAGACACGATACCCCCACCCACATTATTCTGACACTGGTCAATCAGTCGTAGCACTACCCATTATTTGCTCGTCAGGCAAGGGTTACAAGTGACTACTCCATTTTTAAAGTCTTTGGTATGACGCGGTCAGGGGACTCGAACCCACGACCTCCCGAATGCAAGGCAGACGATATAACCACTACACCACATTGCTTCGGTTTCAAACATTAAAATTTGCTTCTCAGTTTAGTTATCCTGCGTCATTTTGACTTTAAAACTGCTTGCATATGATTAAATAAAAAATTGAGATTTCAGTTTTACCAGTATTTCACCAAATTTTTAAACATATTATTGATGCACTATTATAAAAAGTTAGTAATATGTAAAAATAATTTGCTTTGAACTATTCTAACAATTACTATTAATGATTGAACAAATGCAAGTAATGGGACGCCGTGAGTTTTTAAAAAATCAAGATTGCCGTGTGTCCCTTTAAAGGGGTTGATGCACTATTTTCATACAACATTTATTTAAAAGGGCTCTAAAAAACGAAAAAAGCTTAAAGACATATCAAAATGCCATGAATGTTTCATCTTTTTTCAAGTTTGATAGAGCGCATTAAAAATAAATCTTGTTTGAAAATAGCGCATCAACCCCTTTAATAAAAAAAAAATTGAAAATATTTTTAAGCACTTGACATTTCTTTGAAACACAGTAAGTAAAAGCTATACAACATGCGATGTTGGTATGTTGTGACAGATGTAAGCTCACGTTCTCTCGGCCATATAACGAACATGCTCTTATCACGGGTAGGTGTGATTGATGAGGTATCTAATCTTTCAAAGTGGAAATAAAGAAAGAATGAATGAAATAATGAATCCTGTTTTTATGAAATAAATTTGTTGTATAAATATATATATGTGTGTTTTCTGTTTTTGTTCTATAAAAATAAGTAAACAGTATAACTGTGTTTAAATAAAGTGCTTCTTCTTCTTTTTCTTCTTCTTCTTCTTCTTCTTCTTCTTCTTCTTCTTCTTCTTCTTCTTCTTCTTCTTCTTCTTCTTCTTCTTCTTCTTCTTCTTCTTCTTCTTCTTCTTCTTCCTTGCTATATATGTTGGTCAACCGCGAATATGTAATATTCGTTAAATGCATTACTCTATACGGTTCAGCCCCGTGTGGTTCCTGAAGACCAATAATTGGGGACCATTCCCTAGGGTATGCTTTAGCTAGGGTTATGGTTAGAATCAGAATGTTCCACTACATCATGTAGCTCCTTGCCGACTCTGAATCGTGTCTTCTTAACCTCATTACAGAACATTTTACTTTGTCAGTGACATACTCGCTATTGATAGTTATGTCTCCTCTCCTTGTCATATATAACATTTATACTATTACATGTACATATTGTAAAAACAGATTTAACTCGACATGATGTGTTTAACTGTTTGTTTACAGAGACATAATTATATGTCTGTGATTATTGTTCTCCTCTAAACATGTAAAAATGTAAAAATGTAGTTCGGATTATAGCCGTAACACTAATTCAGACTAAAACCCTTTAACCCCTAACAGGTCTCAGTAAACAGTTATTTCCCTGGCGAGCACGGTTACGGTAGGTTCCCTGGCGAGCACGGTAACGGTAGGTTCCCTGGCGAGCACGGTTACGGTAGGTTCCCTGGCGAGCACGGTAAGCACGGTGACGGTAGGTTTCCAGGCGAGCACGGTAAGCACGGTGACGGTAGGTTTCCAGGCGAGCACGGTAAGCACGGTGACGGTAGGTTTCCAGGCGAGCACGGTAAGCACGGTGACGGTAGGTTCCCTGGCGAGCAGTGTAAGCACGGTGACGGTAGGTTTCCAGGCGAGCACGGTAAGCACGGTGACGGTAGGTTTCCAGGCGAGCACGGTAAGCACGGTGACGGTAGGTTTCCAGGCGAGCACGGTAAGCACGGTGACGGTAGGTTTCCAGGCGAGCACGGTAAGCACTCTTGCGCTTTAAAGAAAAAAAGAAGAAAAAAAAAGAACTGTGTTATTCGGTTCTTGTTTATTTCTTAAAATGTGCAATATCTACTCTTTTTTGTACCATGTAACAAGAATGGGACAAGTTCTTGATTTCATACATGTTTGGATATGCCTGAATGTTTTTGAGCCCATATCTGAGAATCTAATACTGGGTAGTGATACATTTGAAAATGGTATCACTACCCAGTATTAGATTCTCAGATATGGGACTGAAAATCCATTCAGGGTATCCAAACATGATATTAAAAATAAAAGCAAATTGTCAATCCTTGTTTTCGATGGTACAACAGAGTAGATATTGCAGTTTCTCAAGAAAAACGTAAACCTTTGTTGTTATATGTTTCCGGGTGTTTCCCACTATGTGAGACGTCCTTGGATACATTTTGAGGTTTTCAGCGACAGGTGGTCCATTTCCACATAACGTTAAAAATGTATGAATGAAAACATCAAAACATACTGTTCTCCATACTAGTCATGGTTTATTATAACATCCCCGGTATTCGGATTAACATGACGAATTATTTGCTAGATGATTCTAAAACGTCATTTTTCTTGACATGTAAGCGTGTTTTCCATTGGGAGTCTTTTTGCATTATATTTTGGGCAGTTATTATACTTTTCAGCAAAAAATAAAATGGTCGTTTAGTAAGTGATACAATCGGCTCGCAACGTTTGTTAATTATAATGAAGCATAAAATAGTTTGATATTTCAGGTCAAATTTCTTACGAGAACGATGTGTTTCGTTTATATCGTTTAACTACCACGAAACATGAGTTTTGGAGCCGCTTTGAGCCTGTTTTAATTGCAATCTCATTAAAACCATATCCTAATTACGGTGTGATACTCTCCGCTATTGGTAGTGAACAGTATTGTAGCGTGATAAAGGGTCTGATTTTAATGAGATTGTTTTAATTGCAAACCAACTCAAAATATCGAAGGGTGTAAACAAAAATCGATACCACTTACGACGGATTATGTCAGGACAATATTCGAATCAAAAACACAATGATACGACAAACTCGGAATTATTTAAGCTCTGACAGGAAATTAAAGCACTTGAAAACATTTTTTGAGATTGATAACCTTCAAGTATAAGTCAATAACAATAATTTAACTAGTACCGCCATATAACTACTACCGCCATATAACTACTTACCGCCATATAACTACTACCTACTACCGCCATATCTACCCCCATTTAACTACTACCGCCATAAAATAGATAAAGACAAAAAGCATATATTTTATTTATTCCGCAGGGATGTGAGCATATCCGATTGAGAAACAAATTAAGGTGTTCAAATGAAATATTTTTTAGACACAACTAGCAACTAATTCTTCTGGTACGCGATCGCTTGTCGTGTTGATTCAACAATCAGAAGAAAGAAGACCGTCATATAGAAGATTACAGGTGTTATATAAAGCAACTAATAAGTATAATAAAATGATGCATCAACATATTGATGTATAGGACTATATAAATCTGGGATGAAACTTGAAACAACATACAGGGCTCCTGATATAAATATACATTTATTTTAACCTCACAAGGGAAATAATCTTGTACTTGGTAATAAGTATTCTCTCAAAGGTTGGAGACATGTATTTGATTACAAAATGATATGTGACTTCATATGTTAAAATTTATTGCCGTGTATATGAATTTTGTCGTACATGTGTACTCATGGACCTACAGGTATTTTCTTTTAACTAATTTACACCGACCTAATGGGTCAATTCAACAACTGTATATGTTAGTGTATAGTATACCACTACATGCAGTCAGATGATCGAAATGAAACGAAAGCAATTACATTATATCCATATCTGTATAATTTTAAATAGAGTATGTCATTTACATATAGAGACAGCATCTTTAGATAGCAAGTAGTTATCAGATGTTAAGAGGGTTTTAAAAATTACTCTGTGTCAGTAAGACTACTTGTTGTCACTACTGATGTACGCAAGTATGTATTACAAGTATCATGTATGTCGGCCCAGGACCACCTTTGGGCATCGCCAACGCCGCAATTGCGATGAATTATAAAAGCAGCAGTTACTTTAGCTTTTAGTTAAATAAGACCTGTGCCAAAACAACAACAGTAACATTTAATATGATTCACATAGTTCACTTCAGCATTGTTTGTTTATGTTTACCCGTCAATGTCACCACAGATAAATGTTTCGGTTTCGTTTTAATATTACTTCTTTCATCATTTGCGCCCCTTCTTTTCCACAGTTCTGGTGCCTTAAATATTTGCGTCCATCGAAGAGAAGAAGGTGGCATGTCCGTCTCTGATGGATTAGCCAAAGTTGACGACATAATCCACGAGTCGTCTCTTTCAAATACTTCGTTAACATGCATATCGAGTTTGCTGGATGTGTCACTCCATCTGTTGCTGGACATAATGCCTGGGTCACTCCATCTGTTACTGGGTATTCTGTCAGATTTAATGGAACTTTCCGAACCTAGCGAGGCTGACTTTGGGAAGTCAAATCGCTTCGACGCAGATTGCCCACCAATATTTTCAAGCTCATTTACTAACTTACTGTGATCAAAGTTAGCACTGCTGAAGCCTAATAATGTTCTATATTCTATATCTGAATCAGCTTCTGTCTCTGGTGGGGTGTTTTCCTCCTCTACTTTCGTTATTAAAACATCATCGGACAGTGTATCGCCATCTTTGTTAGATATTAAGACTTTGGTATGTGCAAGATGCCTTTTGGAAACTAGCTCCTTTTCTTTAAGAATATCTTCAATCGTATCCCCTACGGGTGTACCTCTCAGAACAAATAACGCCTTTTCTAACTCTTCCTTGGACCCTTTTCCAAGGACGTCAAGAACCGTCATATTATTTTCTCTCCACTTTCTTTCTACACTTGCTGTATATAGCTTGTGTAACGTTTTTGTCACGACATCCGCTTTCTTAAGAATATTTACATTCTTTTGTGTGAGGTTGCTTTCTTCGTGTGTACCAATATAGCTCGAGTTAACGCTATTATCTTTTATTGTTTTGTCATCAATTCTTTGAATGTGCGTTGCCACTTGTTTGTCCGCCTGTACGTGAGAATAAACTGACCAGGTGCTAAGGCGAACCTGTTTCTTTGAGTGTTTGGTTGACATCGGCTCCCCACCGTCTCTATTGATAGAATTAAAGCCATTCCGGTTCCCCACTGACAAGTCACTATTGACTTTAATTCGTTCACTCTCAAGGCGTAGACTTTTTGATAGGGACGGAGTTTTAGATTTTATATTGTCCAGTTGCTTTCTTATGTTTCGTTGCTCCCATTCGTTTTGTCGTCTGCAAACAGTTTTAGCTCTGTCAAGCACGTGGGTATATTTATCCAAGTATTTGGATTCCCTCGCATTTATTTCTCTGGTTTTCATTTTTTCCTTCGCATCCAACGCTGTGAACGTGTTTGATATACTGTTATCGTGGTACAAATGACCGATGTCCGGATTTAGACTCATCTTGTAAAGGTACACTTACCGAAACAACTCCAACAATAAATAAGCACAACTTGTTTTTATTTTTTTATATTCCGTTTATCAATGTAACACGTTTCGTTCCAGCGGTGTCTTCTGTTTTAATGATAAGTCAGGACAATAACATGTTTTTCTTCGTAATGCCTTATTTTAATAGGATATCATTACCTTTTTTTTAAAGTAATTACACAACATTGTCTGTCACACTTTCTCTTGTGTGGTTCTGTTCTGTATACATAATAATAATCAAGCAACTAAGTCCACCAAAGTGCTATTGTAAAACTAGGTTCTTAAAACGTTTTTATTATTATTATTATATAATTTAATACGCCGGGGTATAAGTAGTGTTGGCAACGTGTAAACAGGTATTTCCAAAATCGTCTTATTACCTTATATATAACTGATGATTCGTTTGAATTTTGTCGAGGAAATCTTCATGACTATCCTGATCACATCGGCTATCCCTTTATTAGTCCATGTATGAATGTTATCTTGCACGTACTCGTCCTGACTTTAATTGTATCCCGTGGTCCTTTTTTGATGTTTTGAAATGGCATCCGTATATATAAGCTTTTTGAATATTTCCTATAAAATCAATCGTATATAATTACAATTGTATCACCTTTATGAATATTTGATCGTTTCTGACACTTATTAACGGTATATTTCCGCGACAATAGAAGATTCAATGTCATATATACCCGCGCAGTTACTTGGGGGGTATTTAAATAAATAAAAAATCATTAAACATCCACTCAAACTCAGTGTTTTATGCCCGCGTGTTTTAACCTAATGGGTATATAGCAGGTACGCTTTCACTAATTGCCATTATAAAGTCGGAACATAAATCCAATGTTTAAACATAAACGTCTCTGATCCTGATGTATTACTGTTTCTTTTAAAATTGCGATTTCTTTTTTTTTTTAAATCTTTAAAACTCAATTTACAATATATCCACAAAAGTTGAGTAGGTACTTTCCCATATGTTATAGTGAAATTATTTCTATAAATCCTATGTTTAACTATAGACGTCCCGTGGATTCCGGGGGACCTTGTATGCACATCTCGCTTGTATGACTGACTTGTCAACTTATCATTTAATATATTTGCTTAGCCAGATATCATTGATATCAGGGGCTTTCAAGTCGGAGATACCGAACATGTTTTCCAATATCTGTTATTTTCAATCATTCCTCTTGACCAATCAGTGGTCCACAAGTGGTTGACGCGGGATTTTAAATAGACGCGTTATTCATATTGGCTTCTTGGCTTTGAAAAATGAATTTAATAAATTTTCAAAAAAATCATTAATGTCGAGTCGCGATCGAGCTCGCACACAGTTAATTCAAACAATTTAATTAATATTGCAACGTTATTGGCAAATATACAGTCGCTCCATTATATTGAACAACATAAACATCTGTTCTTGATTAAGGTTGTTTTGTGTGTGCGAGTGTGTGCGAGTGTGTGTGTGTATATTTCCGTATATTCAGTATTTTCACTTAATAGTACTTGCATTGTGAGATTGATTTTGTTTCGGTTATAAACCCGACTTTACACGCACGCAGCAGCAAGACCTCCTAGTAGGGTTAAACAAATGCAAACAATGGTGTCTATATTTATTATATATATATATAAAAATATTAACTATATTCTTTGTAGCTACCATTGTTTTATGTTTTGTCTTTCATCTCTTTTACCATGCACTTCCGTGGCCGAGATAGTAATAGTCTCTATCATCCAGACACACTCAAGCTAACTGCGCGGTCTCGCGAGAGTTCTGGATGATCGAGACTAAGATAGTAAAGACGCGCGTCTAAAACGTTCACGCCTTTCACTGCTGCGGATTCGAATCCCACTAGGAGCTAGACTTTTCAAGTGAGAAAATGTCGATTCTTACGGATTGCGGGAGGATTACAGTGCCGGAAAATCGTAAACATCATGCAAACAAACAAAACAAACTACTGCACCAAATCCAACTGGTCGGATGCGATGGCGCTTTGTCCGTATGTTATCCCCTTTGCCGTTTACCGTTGTACGTCGTACTTCCCCAACAGGATCGTAAATGATTTCCGATTTTCTTGACGTGGAGGTTTGTTTCTGTAAACTATCTTTCTGTAAAATATCGGACGAGATCGACCATAAGAAATATTGCCCTTAATTGTTAAGAAAATACGCGAATTTCAGCTTGCGACACGATATCTTTTTTTTAAGTAGTTTCCGATATTTATCCAACTTTGATTTAATAAGTTCTTGTACAAGTTTGACAACAAGTAAAATTCAATGCATAGTTTACAGAGTTGTTTGTATCCGATCCCCATACTCCTTACTTCACGTTCGACAATAAGGGTGACTGGTTGGTGTATCATCAATAGACTTTGTCAGTTCTTAACTCCTAAACCACTTCAGCATAGTAGTGAAAATGTGTTTACGAATTCTCAACAGCCAGTTCGTGTTGAGCCAATATCAGCGTCGTATGTTTAATGTGAAGCTCGTGGGCCAATGCCATGCACTGTTCATATCAGATCCATGACTTGTTAACCGCTTGAGAAACTTGATGTGTGTTGTTATGTGGGTAGAGTATATCGCACACCAAATGAAATGGGGAACTACAATTCCTACAAGTGTGTTTGTTATAAATTTTAGTGTTGAACATAAATGCAGTGAAATATACCAAAACATATATTCTTCGCTGGCACTGCTACTGTTTTTCCCGAATCAGATTCACTTGACAGAGCACACAGGTTACAGGTTACATTGCACCATTGCGTTTGTGCTTCCGTGGTGTATAGTCAAAATAGTGCCTAATAAAAAACGTTTCCCTGCCTTACTAGTGATACAAAATGCATACTTTTGATTGCTTTATGTTATTATTACCTATAATTCACCCAAATGATGTATTGTGAACATTGATTAGTGTTTGTTTGAGATATTTAATTATAACTGACATAGACAGTAAAGCGAAAGTAGAAATGGGGTAAATCTATACGTGACGTGTCAAAATAGAACGTGACGTCATTCAACAGATTGGCTTGTTCTTACATGATACATGACCCCCTGTTTTTATTGCATATTTATATTGGCGGACGCTCGATCGTTTGATTGATATGTGTTTTAATTTTTTCTACGGAGAAAAATGCGCATTTTTTATCTCTTGAGATACATTCGTCCTATATAAAACAAAGAAGGAAAAGCAATGGTGCAATGTAACCTACATACGTATACAGACGCCATGTTAGCAAGTAGAGCGCATTAGGACAGTCTTTGGTCTCTTCCTTTTGATGTTGAAGTAGTGAATGCTACTTTGATTCAAGCTAAACTAATCAATGTTTTGTTCCATAAGAAATAGTCATACACTATAGTTCATTTTTCCTATTAAGAACACAAATACTTTACTTTATATATGTATAACAATATGATACTTTTGTTCAACATAGAAATATACATGTAGATTGTAAATTTTAATAGTGATTGATCAATACTAGTCAGAGGGTCCCAAAGGGGGTGTGTGTTCACGTGATCACGTAAAATAAAAACAAGGATCACGTCTTCACGTGAAAATAACTGAACTTTCACATTTCACGTTAAATGTGGATGAGCAGACGTGAAGCGCTATAGGCTCGAGCTTCTCTAGTACAATGTGTTGGTTGCAACATCAACAACAAAACAACAAAACAAAACCACACACAATCACACACAAACTAGAGCCGTCAGATGTATTCTGAGGCTTTCAGGGGAGGCTCGGGGGAGGAGGAGGGACACTAAAAAGGACTAAAAATTCACGTTTCACGTCACCATATCACGCGATCACGTTTTACCAAGACCAAAATCACGGATCACGCTGATATAATTTTCACGCAATCACGCAAAAATATTGTTTGTTTCACGTGTCACGTTTTTAAAAACACCCCGATCACGTTTTCACGCAAAACCCCTTTGGGACCCCCTAGTCATGTTCAACTCGTTTTCAATGCATGTGGTTGAAAAGTGTAACAATGCAATACTAGGTATTCATAAAAGTTGATGTATTACCTCATTTCTTAACAATTCAAATATACATGCTTATCTTAAAAAGTAACGAAATATTTGGATACACATACATTTAACAATAGGATTAAGATACGGGCATCTGTCATCATGAAATTTCATTTATGAGATTGCGTCCTTGGCATGACAAATATGAATAGGTAACAATTTTGCTCAATCGAATTGTTCATTAATCCTTTAGGCTACTTATGTATGCGGCATTGTGGAACTTATTGAAGGTATACACCGCAATCTTGATTTAAAAAAACAACAACAAAAAAACTAAAACTCCCGGCGGCTCATTTGCTTTTCTGCATAACTTGCATATTTGCAAATCATCGATAATAACTTCAAGATTGCCGTGTGTCCCTTTAAACACCATTTCTTTGGTGCTGAGGCACGGTAAGAACACAATTGGTTGCTGTAATACTATGTGTTTCGTGTAACTTATTTACAAATCTCATCATGGGTCAGCACGCTAATCGAATTTTTAATATTGGAAAAAAATATTTGTTGAAATCTAATCCGCGAATGAGTAAACCAATTTAAAAAACCTCGAATGGGTCATATTGAGATGAGGTTTGCGGCATACCGTGCACAACAGTTTTGTTGTTTAGAGAACATAACAACGTTCACAGTTATACGTGTAAACACTTCTAGATATTTTTTATTTACCATACATTTAAAAGTAAAGTTGTATATGGCAAAGAGAAGAAACATAACGACCATAATAGTCATAATTTAACCACAACTACAAACTTAGCAAGACAAATACTTATTTTGTTTTTAGAAACTGCGAGCATTCAGCATTAAACGGACACACATTTTAAAATACGCGCATCGATTCGTACATGTTTTTACACCTATAATATTGTTTGCTAGCCGAAATATGTTTAAATGCATATATATAAATATACTCACAAAAAAACCCACTTCTTCCCATTGGCCAGTTTTTGAGGGCGTAGGACCTTAAACAGCGCTTTAAAGGGGATGTTGCACTATTCTGGAACTAGTTTCATTTAAAAGGACTTTAAAACCCCTGGTAACAGTTGAAAACATTATCAAAATATCTTAAACAATATAGGAGATATAAAATTGTGAAAATGTGCAAAAAGACTCAAATGGAGGCAGCCATCTTTGAATGTTGACGTCATCGCGCCGTTTTCTATATATGGAAAATTGATAATAAAAATAATGTTTAAAGCAAATAAATGTATTAAATTATAAATACAAAGTAAAATATTTATACTGTATATGCTCTTTTTACGATTTACACGTATTTGCAGTGATATTCTTTGTTTAAATGATCTTTTTCAATATGCAATAAATGGTACAAAGGCGTCATCAATCCAACATGGCTGCCTCCGTTTGAGAATGTTTGCAATTTTTTTAAAAGATCATATCTCCTTTATTTTACATGATATTTTGATCATTCTTTCAGATATTTCCATGTTTTTAATGCCCTTTTAAAAGAAGCTAGTTACAGAATAGTGCAAAAAAAACCTTTAATTAAACGATCTTTTAAGCATACTTCACTGAGTACTAAATATTCCTTTAAACAGTTTCAAATTTTGCCATGCAATACTTTTTATGGATGCTATGGAAACCTTAAAGGAAGGTAATTTAATGACTTCTGATAATCAAAAGCTGCTACCTGCACAATCGGTGTTGTGTTTTTATGATATATTTTCGAAAGCAACGTTGTCTTGGACAAATTGAGGTAATATTTATAGGTTGTATGTGTTTTTAAAAAAAAATGCATGGTTTAAGAAAAAGGGAGAAAACTCCCTTGTGTAATGAACTTTTCCAAAAAATGTTTTGTTTGGAATATTGGTGGTGGTCGATCTAATTATTATATATACATCATTTATTATTTCTTGTTTTTGCTGTCTATATAATAAGGGAAAGAAAAAAGGGTACTTTTTATTTGTGCTCAGTATATATTTGTTATAAGACTTATTGTTGAGTATTGCCGGTAACACCTACTAGTATATAATGTTATTTTATAGATTTCCCTGGTATTGTTCATCGTTAAAATAACAAAGAACAAATGTAAATTCTAGTTTTTATTTCCGAGATATTTAAATATGTTGAGGGCGACGGGAACAAACACGCACGCAGCAGCACGCACGCATATTACTGATGCAAAAGTCCTTTTAAAAATGTTCGGATTTTAGATAACATATAGCCGCATATTAGTACAAATGAAGATACATCCGTTTTCCGCCGAACACTTAACAATTGCCAAATAATGGTTTGTTCGAGTTTATTGACGTGTTCAATGCACACAGTCATATTGCCAGGTGCACGACCAACACTGGGTCTTTTGATAAAACTTCTTTTTAGTATTTATGTATTCTTCCTTTGTTCAACGTTTTTAAGAATTAAACTGAAAATGCAAAATAAATACCACGTAAACATAAATATAATTGTTTTTGTTTTTTCATAGCATTGGTTTATAGCTGATTTGAAGACGTTTTATTCTTATATGAACACAATGAGCCTGTTATATTGATAGTGAGAGTTATTTTAGATAAAACATTTGAAGTTAGTCATTGTTAGCTAATTTAAGTAGAAAGGCTACATGCGCATGCAAGTGCGGAATTAAGTCAAGTATTTGCAAAGAGATAAAGGGATTTCGGTTATTAAAAGTTTCGATGGCATTGTAAACAAAGTTAGTCCTATCGCGACAGTGTATGATAGTTTTAATCATCATTTGCTTTGAATATAAAGATTTTGTGATTTTCGGTTTAATTCCTAAACAATTGGAATCTCCATTTCTACAAAGAAATTTGACTTATTGGTATTTCATATACGCATTTTCTCCGGGATTATTATCTAGGCGTTCAGAATGTGTATTATTTCACTTTAAAGAGACACAATGCAATTTTGATCCGTGTTAAACTAGCGGCGTCCCGTTTGATTTCCTGCATAACTTGCTTCTCTTTTTTTCCATTCATTACTATTAACTTATTAATTATTAGTTAAATGCATATTACTAACTGTTGATTATATTTCACCAATAATATATTTAAAATTATGTTGGCCTTATGAAAAGAAATGTTATTTAATTAAATGCAAGTTTAAAGTAAAATTGACATAATGAAATAACTCGGGTTACTTTTTTTAATGTTTGACACAACTTTCAAGATTCTTTTCTTGTATACCAAAGTTATTGTGATAAAATTCACAACCGGCTCTTTGGGAATATTAAAGGCACGCGAGACTGTCTTCTTCTTTTTTAAATTCGCTTCTTCCCATTAGTTTTTTTTATTTATAACTTTATTTTTTTCAGTAAAATGACCGATGTTTATATAAATCGATCAAAATTCGAAATTATATACTACGGAGCTTTAACAGTTCTTAATAACGAAGAAATATTTAAAACACATTTTATTTAATTTCCTGCAAGCAGATACACTGGATTAATTTTGTTGATGCCTTTTTATATTCAAAAATGTATATTGGATTAATAGAAAAGAGGTGCTAAGTGTGATACTTTGAAACTACCTCAAGATCGACGTGTGTCCCTTTAAGGTGGAATCATATACATCAGTCAAGTCTGGTTATCGCAGCGGCCACTGACCAGCACAGGCCACTGACCAGCACAGCATCATCATCAGTCCAGTCTGGTTATCGCAGCGGCCACTGACCAGCACAGGCCAATGACCAGCACAGCACTTAGAATCATTATCTAGAACCTGATCATCAGTCCAGTCTGGTTATCGCAGCGGCCACTGACCAGCACTGACCACAATGACAAGCACAGCACTTAGAATCATTATCTAGAACCTGATCACCAGTCCAGTCTGGTTATCGCAGCGGCCACTCATGGACTCGTGAATACGACGGATGCTTACTTAACCCCAGCATTTACGAGAACAAAGTCGAATCATTCAATCGGCGTTGCTACTATTAGGACATATAGACCCGGGCCTATACATTAATTTAAAAAAAAAAGAAAAAAAATGAAAAGTAAAAAAAAAATCCATTAAAAACTGAAACCGGAGGAGATGGGTGTATGTGGGATGTGTGTGGGCTGGGGTGGGGGAGGGGTGGGGGCGGGGTTATGGTTACTATTACATAGCTAAGTTTGAAAAAACAAAAAAAAGACAGGGGAGCATGCCCCCGGACCAGCCTAGTTTCTCGGGCTTATATATGCATTTCAGGTCAGCTACGCCCTGCATTCTATGCAATTTAGACAGTTTTCATCTTCCAGCGACTATTCCAAGTTAAGCTTCTTTCCTAAAACAGTTTGTCGCTGGAACCGTCTACAACCACAGTGGCTGAGGCTCCTGATTTGGTCTTTCCAAACTCTCAGTCTAAATCTTGGGCCCAATAGTTCGTTCGTTCAGGTTCTAGATAGGATTCTAAGTGCTGTGCTGGTTAGTGTGGTCAGTGCTGGTCATGATCTTAAAGAACATATGGTAAGTTGTTTCTCTGTGTGCCTTATCTCGAGTGTTTCCTTAATTTTTAAGTTTACCAGACAGCATGGATAACCCCCGACAAGAAGGACGTATGTCTTCGGATCTAATCCATCCATTAGCATAGCCAAGACCAGGGCGCCGCTGATACTGGCTGATTGATAAGTCATACCTCTAACTTTCCGGGAAATACAATACTTACATTTGTATTCCTGTAGCGGCTGGTTGTGGACTTCGTTGTCTATCTCAATCTAAGTAATTGCTGTATTAATTTATTTATTTTTGCATATATATGCATTATCATCTTTGTATTTTTCTTATATTGCCTATTTGTTTATTTAAACTGTTCCGTTTATTTGGGATGACAGTAGGATAAGTGTGAGGTTTGGTGCACCCTAGAACCTGGTTTTACGCCCCCCCCCCCCCTCCCCCACCCCACCCGACCCACCGGCCGCTGTTGCCACTGACCGTTTCAAGGCGGTACCCTATTGTCAACTCTCTCATGTTTGTGGTGTTACATACTTTTCTTCTGTTTATCCGTGTAGTTGTTGTCTGTTTTGAATGCGTATATTGGGTTGACTGTGTTCTGTGAATGCGTGTATTGGGTTGACTGTGTTCTGTGAATGCGTGTATTGGGTTGACTGTGTTCTGTGAATGCGAGCATTGGGTTGACTGTGTTCTGTGAATGCGTGTATTGGGTTGACTGTGTTCTGTGAATGCGTGTATAGGGTTGACTGTGTTCTGTGAATGCGTGTATTGGGTTGACTGTGTTCTGTGAATGCGTGTATTGGGTTGACTGTGTTCTGTGAATGTGTGTATTGGGTTGAATGTGTTCTGTGAATGCGTGTATTGAGTTGATTATGTTCTGTGAATGCTACAGTTTCTGTTCGACTTGTGTTTACCTACTTTAATGATTTAAAGCCGTTTTTATCGTCACATATTTGAAAGTCCCATCGTTCCATCTTATATGAGACCGTTGTCAATTTGTTCCAACCAACCAAACCAACCGTTTACTCCCTACTCCATTTCGCTCTATTCTGTTCTTTTGCTTGTTTTCTTAAATTGCCGGTATTAAAGGCTCTTCATTTCCAAAGTACACAAATGGTATTTTGTTTACAAATGGCTTCCTCGAACGTCGAATATTACCAAAAGCAGAAAGATTTAGAAGATTCCATGCTTGAAAAGTTAGTATTCACTGAAATTAAGAGTTAGAATCACGAATATTTATGCACATTTTATGTTTCTCTTATTTTCACCATTATTGCAAGCTGTAAAAAGATAATTTTAGAGGTTTGTTTGTACATGAAAACATGATTTCACATGTTTGTATTGAAGCGGGTTAAACATTTATGTCAGAGGCTAGGTTGTTATTTTATAATCGTTACAGGTTCCCCATGTTTCAGACATTGAGTGGACAAATTAAATTAACAAACTGAATATGTCAGTCATGAATATGTTAAGTGAATATTGCTTTTTGAGAAAAAAACACAAAACAATACAGTAATCAGAGCCATATATGATCAGAGTTACAGATAAGCAGCATATTTGCATAAATATTCAACAAAAAGCATGAAAATACCAGCACATGATCCATCAAGGTGGACCCGGCGCACATCTTCCTAATATCTGACAAGCATAGTTTTAACATTTGTTTTTCAGATTTCAGGTGAGCGTGCGGCGGGTTGACAGATGCTCATCAATTGAATCAATGACTAAAATATTGTAAAAATGCACCAGAATTCACAAAACGCCATGTTAAAAACCAATATATTCACAGGGCATGCCCCAAAACTCACCCACCCTGCTGCTCTAGTCAAAATTAATTTGGCATCACAGAGGCAGAGTTTTTTAAAATATCCCTATGGCCAGGGAGAAAGTATACTTACTCCCTGTTATGGTGTATGAGGACGAAATCAATGTTAACTTATATTTTGATACAAATAATCTTCAAATGCAAATTATGCATATCTTGGTGGAAAGAGGAAATTAGTTTGCTTGTGAATAACTACCAGTTGCCAGTTTGTTAATATGTATTTTTCAATATGTTCTATTGCAGTGAACAAAGACGTAAAAAACTTGAGGTTCAACTTCAGGCCTACTGTCGGTCAGACCAGAAACTGTATGTATATTGTGATCCTCACTTATAGTGATTCTCGCTACTGTTTGTTAATAGAGATAAATTGTTTTAGAATGTAGCCTAAAGTTTCTTGGATTTTATTTTTAAAGAGGCTCTACCTATATCTTTTTGTCCACCAATTGATATAAACTTTACTTAATTATAAAGAGGACTATGAAAAAGGTAAATGACAATAATTTCACCCAATGTAATATGCGTTTTGTTGGGGAAAAACAGGATTGAAAAGATCGGATTTTTGAAATTGTATTCATAATTGTTTTAGACAAGCCGATTGCGGAGATTTTCCGATCTTATTCGTTTACAATCGGAACTACCTCGTCTGATTAGCGAAGAGTTCCGATCGATTCGTTTGCTATCGGAACTGCGCCAAATAGTTTGTAATCGCAATGCGCATGTCCGAGAAAATCGTAAAAACTCGTTGTTCTCCGGCAGGAATAAACGGCTGGGCAGCATTTTATTCAAGATATTGTTTTGATCATAATTAATAATTTACAGAACTGGAATACGAACCATGTTTCTTCTTAGAATACTCATAAAATAGCTTTGTATACATATAAATGCAGTAATATTGAGTATTTAATATTTTACATTAAAAATCGCGTAGATATAGGTAGTGCCTCTTTAAGTTATAAAAATAGAAATAAAACATATTTTTGAATTTTTATTTTAAAGTGTTTCTGTGAGTAATTGGTTAACAATAATAACTGAATTTCTGTTACATTTGAACACTGATGATAGATTGTCCATTATTTTTATCTTTTGATTGTTATTTTATCTGTCTTGTTTTGTATAAAAGTGTGTTATTACACTACTAGCTGATGTCTAGAAATGGAAAACTGCTTTTCAACACGATTCAACTGGAATGAACACAGCTTTTCATTTGTAAATCTGCCGAGACATCGTTTTCACCTTGAAGTTTTACTCTCGGGAAATAAAAACTTGTAATTATTATGAGTGAACATTTTCGACCTTCATTTGGGATTTTGAAAGCATACAATGCACTTGGAAAAGGTTGAGTGTGCACCTGCTCATACTCGCGTTTAGGCCAGTCTTTTTTTATTTTTAGGATAACCCGCATTCTTCTCAGAAAAATGGGAAAATGAGATTATTTTCCCCATAAAATTATCACTCTTATGTAAAAAGTTTGAATCTATATATATTTTGTGCCACTTTGACTTATATTTAAAACACACATACCGGTACTAAACGTTAACAGATCACTTGTTGATTTGTCATTTTCTAGGTTAAGCAGGCTCTTAATAAATGTTCATTGGGCATGCTTACAGATATACAGAGTGAAATATAAGTAAAATTTTAGTACAGAAGAGAATAAAGTGACATAAGTGATTTCTTTAGAGAAGTAACATGTGATTGGTCTGTTGAGCATCTTTGTATTTAGAGCATTTCCTTGTCTGTGATAGTAAAGCTGCTGTGTCTAAAACTTCCTAACCTCTCACTACTGTGGGTTTGAATTCCACTGGGAACTGGACTTGTCAAGTGAGAAAGTGTTGATTCTTACAGATGGCAGGAGTTATACAGTACTGGTCTACCCAGGAAAAATGGAGTGGTCTACCTCTACCTCAGAAATGTGCTAAAAATGGCGTAAAATATAGTTCAATTATTTTGATGTAGGCAAAACAACAGTTATATATAAGTGGCTTTACTGAACTTTAAGAGAGTTTAATTATCTTACTTAAATTGTTCCATTAAAAAAAAAAAGCACAGAACATGACTTTGTGTATTTTCTCACATCTAAAGTCTAAATATGGAGCGTGCACATTTTTACACAACTAAATAAAAACATTGTCTATTTTTTTTCAATAATTAAGTGCAGAATGTGTGTATTTTCACACAACACAGGCAGTGTTTATTTTCACACAACTAAACACAGGAGTATGTATTCACAGAAATTGTGTTTGTTTTTTTGCACCTGTTGCAACTGCATCATTTGGAATTGGACAATGTATTGTTAGGTGTTGGAGTTTTATAACTGTTTTCATTCCAGTTCTTTAATAGTTTTAATCTGTAACTTAAAATGTGTAAGAACATCATACAATTTCAATACAATAACATTCTCTCAGTTGTCATTATTTACTGATAAATTGTAAAAGCAAAATGTAACCAACACTTGTGCATGCTTTTATTAATTAAAACGATTTGCACGATACAGTTTTAAACATGTTGACACATACAGACAGCAATTGTTTTCACCCTTTTGGGAATGGTACCCATTCAATTGGGGAAACTTACGTTTGCCTTAAATTGGGAATTTTTCACTATCAAACAAAAACAATATTGTATGTTTAAATACTATGCAAATACATTACCATGTATACATTCTCTTGAAGTATTTCATTACCTTCCCCATTTTTCTGTTTAAAGTTCCCCTCTAAAATATTTATTATTTAAAAAGAGAAAAGATTGTATTGGGAATTTTTCAATGGAATTGGGGGAAGAAATACTGTTTACCATTGGAAATGGTACCGTTTTTATATAAGGAAAAAAAACACTGACATTTTAAAGAAGAATATTTTGGTAACTCTTGAACTAGTAAAAATATAGTTTTGCTACATTTTACAGGGCCAAGCTATGAGTTAATTATCAGACTCATTTTTATAAATTGATATTTTGCAGGGCCAAGCTACGAGCTGTGAAACTACAGAGCTACTGGAAGAAGGTTTGTGAAGACGAGAAGAGGAGCAAACAAAGGAACGCTCAGTTACTGAGAGATCTGGACAGGATGGAGGCCAATATGGCCAGTCTCGCAGCACGTCGGGAGAAACTGAGACATATGAAGGTAATGATTTAATATCATTTTTTTGTGTCAACATACATAGCATGGCAGACACTTAGGGATCACTTTACTGTAGTCTTCATCCCTCATCATCGTCCGTCCATCACACGTAACCTGCAACATGACCTTGGCCATAACTTGAAAAGTATTTGACCTATGTTCATGAAGTGTCATACACATCTTCATCTTACCCCAAAGAATGTCATTACACATGTCCAATAACTCTGACTTTCATTTCTGTAGGGTTATGTCCCTTTTCATAAAACTTTAACCTGCAACCTGACCTAGCTCATAACTTTAAATAAGCACATGGCAGGCGACACAGTTATTCTGTGGACCACCTTTCAGATATTATTTTGACTAAAATACAAATGAAACTAAAATTAAAGTTTAAGTAAATATGGTTGAAATTTGGGGGATACATTTATTTCCCATGTGCAACAAATTACCCAAGTTAAATCCTTTTACTGTCATATCTGGATGCAGTTTGATTTAATTGTAAGAACTGTTTTAAGAAATCATTGATCCACAGCGATGTGGATGTGTGTAAATGTATTTGTTTTGCAACATTTTCAAATTTGGTAATAGTAAATATAATCTGCAGCTTATTTTGTTTGTTTTATTTTTCAGCAACAGTACTTTGATTACATTGAACGAACATACCCAAAGTGGATAGAATTAGTTGGACACAAAAGACAAGAGCAGCAGCAGCAACAACAGACTTTCCAACAACCTCAACAACAAAATGTTCCACAACAACAGACTTTCCAACAACCTCAACAACAAAATGTTCCACAACAACAGACTTTCCAACAACCTCAACAACAAAATGTTCCACAACAACAGACTTTCCAACAACCTCAGCAACAAAATGTTCCACAACAACAGAATTTCCAACAACAACAGGACTATCATCAACAGCAGCAGCAGCGACTTCATGAAGAACAACAACAGCAGATGCAACAACAAGAAGAATATCATCGTCAGCAACAACAGGTGTTACAACAGCAGCAGCAACAACAACAACAACAGCAGATGTTACAACAACAACAACAGCAACAACAACAGCAGCAGCAACAAAAAAAACAGCAACAGCAACAACAGTTGTTACAACAACAGCAGCAAAAACAACAACAACAACTGCAAAGACAGCTCCAGCAGCAGGTATAAAATTGTGCCTGAACCAGTTTGCCAGAATTCTAAATAGCTTGGGATGTCATGATATGAATTAAATATTTTGCCAATAGCATTTGGAAGAGGTCAGGCTATAATACATCTGAGCTATCACTACTGACAATGGTGAATACATATTTAATCTGCATACAGATTAGGATGTTTTCTAAAATCTTATAGAACATTATTCACATCTTTGCCTCATTTTCCACCATATACATCGCTTACGATATGATAAGAACTTGCATTTTTTCACTTGTAAGTTGGTGTATAATCTTTTGCAGTTTTTTTTAAATGTTAAACAGTGTTGTCTTCCCAAATATAATGCTTATATTAGATAATTAGATATGCAACAATACAAATAGATGACGTGCAAGATTCTATCATCATGCGTAAGCAAGGTTGGCACTATCCTGAAAACATAGGTAGCCAAATTGGAAGAATTAAACTATTTGTAAAAAAATTATTATGGATCAAACAAATCTGAAAATGTAATAATTTCAATTATAATCGTCCAATATAATGTCTAGAAAGACAGATTTCAAGCATAAGGCATATTGATATTACAGTTACATCAGAATGATAAGTGTTACTTTACATCCAGGATTCACCAGAAGAAGAAGAAGATGACGTTGATGTGCCTCCCCCGTTACCTAGTCACCCCCCACCATCAGCATTTAGAGGGGGAGATGAAGATCTGTTTCCGGATAGGGAGTATTCAAACCTTAAAGATGTCAGAAGGCAACCTCAGGTAACTTCAGTGATTATTTGTGCTGTTATTTGGTGGGTTACACCTAACTTACACTACAAAATCCAAACTCTATCCAAGTGTTCAGGTCATATAAAAATGTATATGTGCTGATTAAAGGTATAGTTTTATATATTCTCTGGTTCTTAAAATGTCCTTGATAGAATATGTGTAAAATGAAGTATGAGTTGGTAACTCTTAATTCGATGCTCCAGGTTTGGGGTTTGACCTGCCAGTGGCTGGTTAAAGCCGTTTATATTGTGTCTATATATTTTGGATTCTCAAAATATATGTTATATATATACCGCGTTGTCAGTAGGTTTTGAAACGGCATACATATGTTGTACAATTTGGCTGTTGTTGGCGGGTTTAGGGTTAGAGATAGCTACTTTAAGAATTGTTGTATGTACAATCATAAGCTTGTTACACAACGCTTTGAGGTTGGGAGGGAAAAACATTTGGATTAAATTGGACTCCTCAAAAACATTCTTGGTAGTCCCAACTCTAATGACTCTAATGTATGTTAAGCTTTTGATTTTTTTCATTGTTTTGTAAATATAGTTTAATGTCCAAACATTTCTGCTTTGAATAAACACTTGATTCATTCAATTATTGTTTGTCACAATCGTGCATGTTTGGGACATTCAAATTATTTTTTGTCACAGTCGTGCCTGTTTGGGACATTCAGATTATTGTTTGTCACAGTTGTGCCTGTTTGGGACATTCAAATTATTGTTTGTCACAGTCGTGCATGTTTGGGACATTCAGATTATTGTTTGTCACAGTCGTGCCTGTTTGGGACATTCAAATTATTGTTTGTCACAGTTGTGCCTGTTTGGGACATTCAAAATATTGTTTGTCACAGTCGTGCCTGTTTGGGCATTCAAATTGTTGTTTGTCACAGTAGTGCCTGTTTGGGACATTCAAATTATTGTTTGTCACAGTCATGCATGTTTGGGACATTCAAATTATTGTTTGTCATAGTCGTGCCTTTTTGGGACATTCAAATTATTGTTTGTCACAGTCGTGCATGTTTGGGTCACAGTCGTGCCTGTTTGGGACATTCAAATTGTTGTTTGTCACAGTCGTGCCTGTTTGGGACATTCAAATTATTGTTTGTCACAGTCGTGCATGTTTGGGTCACAGTCGTGCCTGTTTTGGGACATTCAAATTGTTGTTTGTCACAGTCGTGCCTGTTTGGGACATTCAAATTATTGTTTGTCACAATCGTGCATGTTTTGGACATTCAAATTATTGTTTGTCACAGTCGTGCATGTTTTGGACATTAAAATTATTGTTTGTCACAATCGTGGATGTTTGGGACATTCAAATTATTGTTTGTCACAGTCATGCCTGTTTGGGACATTCAAAATATTGTTTGTCACAGTCGTGCCTGTTTGGGACATTCAAAATATTGTTTGTCACAGTCGTGCATGTTTGGGACATTCAAAATATTGTTTGTCACAGTCGTGCATGTTTGGGACATTCAAAATATTGTTTGTCACAGTCGTGCATGCTTGGGACATTCAAATTATTGTTTGTCACAGTCGTGCCTGTTTGGGACATTCAAAATATTGTTTGTCACAGTCGTGCCTGTTTGGGACATTCAGAATATTGTTTGTCACAATCGTGCATGTTTGGGACATTCAAAATATTGTTTGTCACAGTCGTGCCTGTTTGGGACATTCAGAATATTGTTTGTCACAATCATGCATGTTTGGGACATTCAAATTATTGTTTGTCACAGTCGTGCATGTTTGGGACATTCAAATTATTGTTTGTCACAGTCGTGCCTGTTTGGGACATTCAAAATATTGTTTGTCACAGTCGTGCCTGTTTGGGACATTCAGAATATTGTTTGTCACAATCGTGCATGTTTGGGACATTCAAAATATTGTTTGTCACAGTCGTGCCTGTTTGGGACATTCAGAATATTGTTTGTCACAATCGTGCATGTTTGGGACATTCAAATTATTGTTTGTTGTACTCCTGCAAGTTGACATATTCCAAACATGATAATCATAGCTTTTTATACACAAAGTAAATGAACACTTTTATTCACCAGACAACGTTACCAAACACACAACAAGCAGTAGTGACCGTCCACATGCCCAACACGGGACAGGTTACCTCACCGTCCAAGCAGGGCAGGCCCGGCAGTGGAAAGGCCTCCGAGAGGGATAGTCTCCACAGTGCAAGTTTCAGTGAAGAGATTGAGGTCCCCATCTCTCAACCAGTGCAGAGTGTGATAGTCAGACAGAAAACAGGTAAACAGGGCCTAATTTCACAAATTTTTGAGCACAAGATCAGACTCGGACTCAAAATCTCATTTTTTTGCAAACCCTATCAACACAAAAGTATGGGTATAAGAATTGTGATTTTCAGACATTTTCTGTTAAATTACTTTTGAAATCACTTGTTTCTGTAAGTAAATGTAGTAATTTGCTTGTAAAATTGTTTTTATTTGGAATTTAAAAAAATGAGATTTTCAGTTTTCTGATTTTTGTGCTCCAAAGTTTGACGAATATTAGGCCTTGAGAGGGGGATGAGTGTGAATGTTAACTTAAAGGAACACATGGCAGTCTTAAAGTTCCTATGAAGCATTATAATTAGTATCTCCATTGATTAATCCAGTATCATTTTGACTTTGAACCTGCTTGAATATAATTAAATACAATTTGGATTGTAATTTTCTTCGTTATTCTACCATAGGTTTGAATATTTTATTGGTGCAGTATAATCTTATTCAATTATGTTTACTTTTTAATTTATTCTTGTATTTTTATTGATGGCCATGCAGATCAACCCAAACCAGCTGTCCAACCTATGGCTCCCATTTCTGACGATGATGTCAGCGACTTTGGAGATGAGCCTGACCTGCCCAGTGGGAGTGGTGAAGCTACATCCATCAAGCAGAAAGCTACAGTCCAGCCCGTAGTAAGACAACAGGCGTTACAGAATGGGGAAGATGATGATGACGACGATGAGGATAAGTATGTGTTTTATTCCTAACCTTTTAAAATTCTAGTCAGGGTTTGTCTTGGCATTATAATACCTGTCAACTCACCCACTGTATATACTATAGGACTATAAGACTCATTGTCGTTTTGCTTATTACTTGCATAAAAACCTATAAAAAAGCCAATTCTTACTATTACTGAATGACGACAAATGTTTGCGAAATCAAACTGTAAATATGCTTAAACTCATGTATAAGTGGAAATGATGTGTGCATCCATACACATGCCATGATTGTGCACTTCTGCAATGTTTGAAGAAGTCTGACAGGCCACTTTGTTCACATGCCCTATCTTTAGTGTATGGAAAAACATAATGGTCAATTTAACTCACAAATATCAATTGGCACATTAG
>JAWPHD010011289.1:0-85316 GCA_037043455.1 Cyrtodaria siliqua
ATTGTCACATTTCACTCCGTAACACTATGTTGCATGATTTAGTCACCAAGTATGGTTGATATTATATCCTTGATATTATTAAAACAATTTTTTGCTTCCCTTTTTTAATGTACATCGCTCCCCCTCCCCCCCACCCACACCACCCACTACGCGCATATATTTTTGCTTCCTTTTTTAATGTACATCCATCCCCCCCCTACCCACACCACCCACACGCGCATATACCCCCCCCCCCCCCCCCCCCCAACACACACACACGCGCATATAAATAATAATGGACTATTACTATAGTACATATATTAAAACCATGCACAAAGACACAAATTGAAATATATTAACAGTCTTTGAAAGCTTATATTGAGAAAAGCAAAGTTTCATGTATGAAGTGACCAAATCAGAAACACTTCTATATGTTAATCAAATGTTTAAACCACATACCTAATATAACAATATTAATTAATATGTCTTGTGTTTAAACATAGAATGGCAAATGATAATGTGCAGTGCTAAGATCAACATCAACATATACTTTTATTCCACCAAAGCCCGCTTGCAAACAAGAGAAATGTATAAAGTGTTGCATATTCAGGACCTATTATATTGAACAGCACTTACCTGATAAATTAAAAGCTCTGAATACTATTGATTCAAATTCATAAATGGATGAAAGGAACCTAATGTTCGATCAAATACTTATACATTTAATGCATCTCATTTTGCCAAGTAAGCAGACAGGGTTTGAGAAATAATGTTGTTGTATATATAGTTAGGCTTAATTAAGTAGTAGTTTTCACCATTTGTTCATATGTATTTATGTGTTATTCCAATCTCATTTTATGTTTTGTTGCTATTAATTATGCTTGTTTCGTTTTTTTTCCCAAAGCTTCATTATATTTATTCATCTTAGAGCTAGTTTCTTTTGTACAGATTTGGGGTAAACGAGTGTATGCAACGTTTGAAGGTTTAGTTTGAATGCAAACATTTAACATTTTAAAAACAATATTGCCTTTATTGATCAATTACTGCTTTATTTGTTCTGTCATTTGTAAATTTGTATATAATAGAGGGCCTCACGGAATATTAGTTTATAACTAAATGTGTTACCTACTACTATTATTATTATTATTATTATGTTTTGCAATGTAAGATGACACTAATGTTGTATTCGAATTGAATTATTCTATTCTATTCAATATGGAATTGAATAGAATAGAATAATTAAATTCTAGACTGCTCCACAGCCGTCATTAAAATAGTTTGTTTGAGTGAACGAGACATGCGCCGTGGAGCAGTCTAAATTCAATTCGACATCCACAGTTATTTCCCTTTAAGTGACGTAACAACATGGACGTCAACAAATTGTAGGAGGAACAGGGAAGCATACTTTCTTGATATTTGTCTATTTGTTCGACCAGGGGACCATTTTTTGGATATTATTTGGTAGGTTAAGCGCTATTTGTCACTTTTGTAGCAATTTGTCATAAATAATTCGTTTAGTTTATGTTCTGTTTGGGTTTATTTGTGTTATTTCCGGTTATTATTGACAAACAAAAATAGACATGATAAACTAGAACAGGGGTGTCACTCCTGTCATAACAATATTCAGTTAACAGTTTCGATTCTTTTAAATCATAATACGGGAATTGACCCAAATGGCTGATTTTCCTTTCTAAATAACACAATCATTTAACAGTTGTTGTATTACCCAATGGGGTCACATTTTATTTTTCAATACGCTATCTATCTTCCTTTAATGCCAAACCCCTGCTGGGGACCTAGGCATGCGACCGCAATACCTTACTACTGTGCTTTTCAGGGTGCCTAGATGTCGAACATGAATAGGTCCATATGTTTCCATTCCTGATATGGTTAGATAGAATGAAAATACACAGTCCTGGATCTGTTTGCAATCTTCCGTAACCGTCCGATAAGCTTTACAAAGCCCAAAATTCATTTTGACCCCCATGTTTACATGTTGTAAAAATAAAACAACATAGCGGCGTTATTTTAAGATATTTGTCATCTGCGCATGACTGTTTTTAGGGTTCGGATGTACTGAGTAAAATATAGGCTATGCATCTTAAAAGTGCTGTTGTTCAATGTTCAGCACCTCCAACAATCGATCATAGTTTAGTAACTTTACTTATATTTTTGAATGAAAATCATTATATTTATCAAATAAAATATAAAATAAAATGTAGGTAAATAGTATTCATAACTTTCACATCCTGTCATTAGTTACACATTTCCAAGATGCTAAGATATTCAGTAGGTGTAAATAAAGCTTTAAGGGGTTTACTTTATCCTCAATCTCTATATGAAAAAATATTAGACCATAATATAAATTAATGTATACATAGTTTTAAAATCAGACAGTATCGAAAGAAGATACATACCTGTACACAAAAAATAAAGCTTTTGATATAATTATCACAACAAGTTATTTTATAAAGGGCTAAAGTCAGTTGAGCATCAACGATAAACAACGAGTTTAGCCCCTACCAGAATGAGCAGGTGTTTTATTGATCACTGATTCGTCAAATTATTTTGATGATGTCGTTCGTATAATGCATTTATATTTTGCTATTTACACCACTATTGGTAAAATGAGATTTTTTAGATTCACCCTACCCTAGAAAAATGGAATTATCTTTCTGCCATTTTGGTTTTCGGCTGTCAATAAAATTACAGTGTAAACTGTTTAAAGACATTTTCTATAGTTTTTTCTGCATAACAGATTTTCTTTAAACTTTTTGTACAGTAAGTCTGTTATATATATAACAGAAAAGGCAAACATAATGGTAGGTCACCATGATTGTTAAAATTTTAAAAAATAATTTGTAATGCCACCATCATGTTAATCTGTCCAAAAAGTTGAACAAGTCCATGAAATAGCTAAATAAGACATTTTTGAAGTCTAATCATTTATTAATTGGTCACAATTCTGCTAAAATTGTATTAAAGTAAAGAACATTTAATTACAATAACATTTAAAGCTCATCTTTATGTAAAACCTATATATTTTTACAAAATCTGTTGAGACCATTACCACAATTAATTAGCCCATAATGATACAATTTCCTTTTTTTTTGTATGTTCCCAATAATAGAATTTGTTTAAACTTTCTAAGCACATAGTTTAACATATATAAAAACAAAATGTAAATTTTGAAATTTGAAACCCTACCCCTATGCTAAAAGGCCAAGTTGTGTATGAAATTATATAGAAATGGTATATTTTCCTTTTTTGTTATGTTCCTTATAACAGATTTGTTCAAACTTCCTAGGCACTTATTTGAACATATATTTAGACAATATATGCAATTAAAATTATAGGTCACCATGCATATTGAGATTTAGTATTGGTTTTTGGAACCGTACCATTATGCTTAAATCTTTTAATAATACAACTAGACATCAAAAGCAACATTCCTGTAAATTTGTAGGAAAATCCATCCAATAGTTTTAGAAGAGAAGTCGCCCAAATAAGCTGCGCATGGGAAACTACAGAAAATGCCTTTAACATGTGGGGTAAAATTTTTTTTGGCTTTGCGAAGCTTAACAGATGGCAACGGTAAATTGAAAATAGATCCAGGATCATCATAATCTCATCATATGTGGTATAAAAACCTATAGAAAGTAATGGAAAAAAAGTCTTGATTCATATTCGATGTCTAGACACCCTGTAATGCACAGTAGGGCAATGGCTTAGTCAAAGTTTTACTGTAAAAGTATTCATCCATATTTTTGAGGGCTATAAAGCCACTGGTTTTACAGGAAGAGCCATTTCCTATGCATATTAAATATCTTGCGGAAAATCTGTGTTAAATGCCCGTAACCTTCAGGGTCTTCCACAGACCATTTAAGAGCGTATTCCCCCTATCCCTTAACTCTAAAATTTAATTTCCCTCTACTCCTTAATTAACCCCCTATCCTTTGATCTCTCTGCACTATCCCTTAAAAACACCAATAAATCTCCAAAATGCATTATACCTGTCTATAAATAGCTCCTTGTAGGCTATACTTCTTAAAATCCTTTCATTTACTGTTGAAATATACTTCAAATTGCACCTAAACAAATCATGAAAACTGATCCCTAAAAATATTGGTCAACCAAAGGGTACCTCCCTCGCACACCCACCCCATGACATTCAAATTTAATTCCCCCTATCCCTTAAATAATTTCTGTGGATAACCTTTCTCGCAAGCGAGACACCACTATGATCGGAGATGGGCCTAAGAAGCTGATTAGCATACATATGGTCTAGACTGTAAGTTGTGCACAAACTCCATACATCATTTAATCACATGATGTCATCACTATTGGTCTGGGTCCATTTTTCATCATTTATGGAGCTCTTCCATGGCCAGGATAGTAAATACACTGCATTTAAAACTTTCTCGCCTTCTCCCACAGGGAGCTCAACTTGTCAAGTGAGAAAATGTTGATTCTTATAGATGACAGGAGGTATACAGTACTGGTGGAGTGGTCTGCCTCTACCACCAAAAAAATAAATTGCCATCATATATGGCCTAACATATGCTAAAGATGACTAAAAACAGCATTCAAACAAACAAATCCGTCATATATTTCAGTAAAATCTATGTATCCTGACAATTTTCTATCAACCATACTTTCTGTTGGCTTAACTGTCTCCTCCTGGAAATTGGAGATTTTTTTCATGCTTATAAGCATGTTTTATATAAAATATCATCACAGGGTGTTTTTATAAATAGATTAAAACAGAGAAATCATGTTGTTACATTATTTTAGTAAACATTATCCTAGATTCAAAAATATTGTATCAGAAACAGTAAAGTTTTATGTATTTAAAGCATGTTCTGTTATTAATTAATTTTGAAGGCTGATTCATGTTGACAGTAGCTTTGACTCCGGTAAACTAGTTTCGTACAATTCTTACTGACTCATCAGTAACATAATTATTCTCAGTTCAAGTTCTCGCTATTTTTACCTGTGTTTGCCGTTGGCAGCAAATATTTGCCTTCTGTGACGTAGTAGGCATGTTTTTACAGTTAAATAATGTTATTTACTGTTGAATGCAGTTTGACAGTATATTATACAATTATGGACTTTTCAGCTGTTATACATGATGTGATATGCACCAAAAAAATCATTATTGACCGAGGCGATAGCCGAGGTCAATAATGATTTTTTGGTACATATCAACATCATGTATAACAGCTGAAAAGTCTATAACTGTTTTATTATATATTATATAACACTACGGATAAAGGCGAATGATATTAATAGGCGGCTCGTGGGATTCCCCGGTCTTCCCCTGTTACTATTTATAAAACTGGTCAATATCAGAAAAAAACAGGTCAATATCGCTAGATATTTTTTCTAAAAAATTACTTTTTAGCCAATGAAAACGCGTCTATTTATAGGTTATATAATAAATCTCATTAATTAACTTTCATTTCAGATCTTTGCTGGATATCATAGGCATATAAATATGGCGAGTTACGGACGAGGTTCGTTCGACCAGACTTCTTCTTATCAAGGTGGTGGAGCCTCAGGTATATGCTTTCTTCCTACATGTATATTTTTTGGTGTGTGTGTGTTTGGTAGGTGTGACCTGCATGACCCTAAATTTACATCCTCGGTCTTTTAAACAAAAAGAATATTCCGAATTAATTTATTTTAACATGCATGAGTTAATGGCACATATTACTCGATAAAGTACTTGAAGGAGAGGTGATCAGATATATTTGGCACATATTACTCGATAAAGTACTTGAAGGAGGGGTGATAGATGTATTTTGAAGTAAAATAATCGACAGAAATGCGCAATTGAATGGCCATGAAGGAAAAAATGCCAGAGCTATTTTTGTTTATTTATAATTTTATATATAATTTATGGCGACCTTGGTAGCTACATATATATGTAAGTGGACTAGGATAGTAAGTCATGTATAACTATTTTGACAATGTATTTCTTTGTTTGTTTGTTTGTTTGGATGAACTGTTTCCATACATTTCTCTTTGGTGTATTTATCTTTTTTTATACCCCCACAAACGAACTTTGAGAGGGGGTATATAGGAGTCGCTGCGGGGGGGTGGGGGGGGGGGGGGGGGTCCGTTGGTCATTCCGTCTGTTGAATCTTATGGAGCGAACTACTTCTACCGTTTTCAAAATATGGAATTGAAACTTTGCATACTTGATCAACATGAAATGAGGATGTGCGTGACACAATTTTGGTTTGGCTCGCTTAATTCCATGCAGAGTTATTGCCCTTGCACTTAGTCAAAATTCTGTCGATCTGTCTGTTGAATCTTGTGGTGCGAACTTCTCTTCTACCGTTTTCAAGATATGGAATTGAAACTTTGCATACTTCATCAACATGAAGTGTATATGTGCGAGACACAATTTTGGTGTGGCTCACTCAATTCGATGCAGAGTTATTTCCCTTGCACTTAGTCAAAATTGCTATATTCAGCATATGCAATATTGTGGAGCAAACGTCTTCTACAGTTTTCAAGATATTGAATTGAAACTTTGTATACATGATCAAAATGAAGTGTATATGTGCATGACACAATCTTCCTTTTGCTCAGTCAATGCCATGCAGAGTTATTGCTCTTGAATTTAGTCAAAATTGCTATTCAGCATATGCAATACTGCAGAGCGAACTACTTCAAGTTATTAAGATATTGAATTGAAACTTCAGCCTATGCAATCTTGTGGAGTGAACTACTTTTACAGTTTGGAAGATATTGAATTATAACTTTGTGTGCATAATAAACATGAAGTGTACATGTACGTGACATGTATTTTGATGTGGCTCAGTCAATGCCATGCAGAGTTATTGCCCTTGATCTTACTAAAAAAAATGTTTGCGGGGGGTATTTATAACCTTCAGTGATAGTTCTAGTTTTTTTTAAATGATATTTATTTATTGTAATTCACAATAGATAAATTTTAGTTGTATCAATTACCAGAATCTTTTACTTCATCAAGTTCATATATGCTTTCTTATATTGTGTGTATATAATACACAGTAAATGGGTTACCTGATTTCATTAACTGTCACAGAAATATGTTTATCATGCAGATATGCACTTTTCTCCCTGATAAATTTTGCTTTATTAGGCACTGATGAATTAAGCCAAGTCAATGCGGAATTCCTCGGCATTTATTGTACGTAAAGTTATCTGACGTCATAAAATGGCATGAAGAAAAGAAATGTGGCGGCATTCTCGACATTAAGCGTAACATTCCTTTAAATTGATAAAAGTAGTAAACCATAAAGAAAATGTGGATAATCTACAGTACAGCTCACGCGAAAGCTCATGCGAAACCCACACTTCACTCTTTCACGCCGAGTGAGGAATTTACAAATCGTGTAATTACGCGGAGTTCCGATGATAAAACTACTCGGAGTGGGAATCAACTCGCGAAAAGCTCTCGGCGTTATTATGCCACGATACTTCGCGTAAACAAACTCGGAGTTCATCGAATCCAAACTGCACAGGTAAAAGGTGCAATTTTTTTAATTGTAGTCAAAAAATCAAAGCAGAAGACAATTTTGCTTCTGTTTTGGAAAAGCGGATGTGGTGAAATTTGTATACCTGGATTATGTATACTGCATCACGACAATTATATGGCGGTTCCTATTACCGGCGAATGAATTTAAAATTCAATCAGTAATTATTATACTGGAAATTATATTTTTAAATAATCGTTATTTGTAACAAATTTTTACTATTCTGCTGTTTATTATTAATAAATCGATGGGTTCTTTAATAAAAAAAAAATCAGAAAAAATTTCTGAGTTATAAACCCATTGTTAGTGCCCCCTTGTTAAAAGGTACATACATGGTCAAAGATTATGGGTATTTATGTCAGTTGAAGAACAGACTTTTGGACAACAGAAACGAACATAACTTGTGATTAAATGCAGTAAAAGTTTGAAATATGTATTTGTTTCGAAATTTATTCATTGTATTTATCAGTCGTGTCAACTTTGCACCAAAAAGATGCACTCGGCATAGCATTGTTTGTACTTTATCTGGCGATTGAATGCTTTTTTTCTGGCGATTGATTGCTTTTTCAAGCGCGCTGTCGGACAAGTAGAAAAGTTGTCGGAAAATTCAGATTTTTTTTATACCCAATAAAAAATCACCACAGGTGTGCACTTATGGTTAATTGGATTCTACGCGGAGTCACTCGGAGTGTTTGATCACTCCGAGTGATACGACAGTGGCGTATTTCGCCGCATGGATTTGTCGAGCCCATACACTGACTTCGCGTGGATCCGTGCGGCACTCGATAAGACCAAACTTGGAGAATTGAGTAAAGTGTGGGTTTCGCTTGAGCTGTACTGTACATGATAAAATTAATATTATATCAGTGCCTTTACCTATCAAGTTTATTAGGCTCAGCAGGAAAACACTATATTGTCTATATGTTTATAAAATACTAAAGTATGCAGATCTTTGTTTATGTTAGGTGGTGACGATGCTTCCAAGCTGACACAGTCTGTTGGCGACAACATACAGAAAATCTCACAGAATGGTCAGTATACATGTAGTTCAGTCTATCGTAGAATTCTTATTATTAAAGCATGAAACATGTCCGTTATATTTTTGTAAAATGGCAAACGATTTTTAAATTAAAAACCTTCCAAAATTACATGTAGGATCTATAGTTATTAACATTTTATATTAAGATTTTTAAAATTTATTCTTTACTAATTTTGAATTTATTTAAGCGATTTTTTGTGGGGACATTATCTCATGGTAATGCTATTTTAATTCCCAGAAAATGCTTCTTTCTGACAGTGGTTGTTGGAATATTTTAATTCTGGACTTAGAGCAAGAAAAAACAAGCGTCGAGATGGACTGATAAGTTGGCTGATGAACTTATAATCTATAAGAAGAACTCAACGCTGTGTAATTGTTAATGAAAAGAACAATTTCTTTTTTACAGTCAACCAGCTGGAGAGGCTTGTCAAGCAGATTGGTACGTCCCAGGACTCGGAGGAAGTCAGAGATAAAGTGTATGTACACGGTGCAGGAACTACTTTCATATTAAAGGATTTAATTTTGCCTCAAAATGATGATGGCCCTTCAGGTGGGAAGTTTCAATCCACTCATCTGCAGGAGTGTTTATGCACCAACACAGAAGTTGAAGGGACATACAGTGTTACCCTTGTCTGCCTGTCCCTCCATCCATATGGCTGTATATAAGTATGAAACAGTTTTACATTCAAGGTTTGCATTAAGTCCGTTTCTCAGGCACCAGAAGGCATAGAGCTTTCTAAGCTTTTCTAAATTCACACATGTGTACATCTATATGACAGCAGTATGTTTCTAACAAAAAAAGTTAATTATGACTTTGACCTACTTTTCGCACCTTATTAAGTTACATTTAACCTTTATTTTATGTGACTGACAGCACTAAAGCTGGGCATCCTTGTCCCATGGACACTTTTTCTACTTGATAGTTTTTATGCCTGCACCACTGAATGGTGAGGAGGCATATATCGTTAGCCATGTCCGTCCGTCCGTCTGCCCGAGCACACGTTCACTACCTTAGGTGGTAGGAGGTGTAGCTTAACACAATGGAATTCATTACAGTTTATTCCGTAGCCACTTAAGACTATTGTTTGTATGAGTGATCTTTTTTTAATCCTAGTTATGAACCTCTTTCTGATCGAAAATCGAAGGCTATTCGACCATTTGGTCTTCGTATTAAACCAAAATTAAGAGACACTGACATCGACCTAAATTTGATTGCCAAGTACAAGTACCACAAATTCCACCTTGGACTTTGGAAACACCAACAATTCTTTTTGATCTTTGTAATAGTAATCCAGTACAGACTCTACTGTCCTTCAAAGCAAATTTAATGAAATTAAATCCAAATACAGTAACTTTCAACATATGTACACAGATGGTTCTAAAGATGGAGATAAAGTAGCTGCAGCAGCTGTTGTTCACAAACACAGCATAAAGAGTCGCCTGTCTGACAATGCCTCTATCTTTTCAGCTGAACTTAAGGCAATTGAACTTGCTTTAATTATATTCAGGAATCTAATGATGACCATTTTGTAATCTTGTCTGATTCCCTTTCAACTCTTCAAGCACTGGGTAATATGAAACATGAATTCAACTAATAGAAAAGTAAAATTCTCTTATAGTTTATAATGTTATTATTTTCTGCTGGCTTCCAAGCCATGTAGGAATACGTGGTAATGATAGAGCTGATAGTGCTGATGTTTATCTAATGCCAAATTACCTTATACTGATTTTAAAAGTTGTATTAACACATATATTCGTAACTCTTGGCAAGCCGCTTGGGATTTGTCAGTTAACAATAAACTCCATTCAATTAAACCGTTACTCGGAGAATGGCGTTCTTCTAGTAGACCCATTCGTCGAGAAGAAGTTGTTATAGCCCGGTGCAGGATAGAGCATACACGTTATACTCATTTATTACAAGGTGAGCAATTACCAGAATGTATACCCTGCCTTGCACCGTTAACGGTCAAACACATCTTGTTGGAATGTGTAGACTTTGATCCTATGCGTCAAAGGTACTACAACGTTAATACTATGAAAGAGTTATTTGATACTATAGATTTCAGTCTTGTTTTAGATTTCCTGAAAGAAATCAGACTATATAAATCATTATGATGTGTAATTGTTCTTATATATATTTACTTGTTTATGTACCCGTTGACGGGCATTTGTTGATTTACATATAAAGTTTATATTACTACCATATCATCCCTTATTTGTAAATAGTTTTATCTTTATATATTTACATTAATTTTTAATTACTACTTCATTTCTTCATCTTTTATCAGTTTTTGCGCACAATATGACCTATTTATGTGTCAACGTGCCATAAAACACCATTCATTCCTTTGATCTTAAAGGAAAAAGTACCATCTTTGGGGACGTCCGTCCCGAAAAGTTTGTATGTATGTTCTCTCCCACAGTTTCCAACTGATTGTTTGAAACTTTACAGGATGCTTACCTATGATGTCAAGATGTGCATATTGATTCAGCACCATCATCAGCCTTGTATTACCAGCCCTTTTTCGTCAAATTTGACATGTTCTGCTGAATGTTTTCAGTTTGGGCATCTGTGTTCCATGGACACATTTCTAGTCTAAATTGGCGACCCTTCTGAGTGAATAAGTATAAGCCCTTTTATGGAAATATTCCCTGAAACGTTTCACACTTAAAAATAAATATTTAAGATAATAAAAAAATAATGTACCGGTAATCTGTCTGCATATGTAAAATTGTTTGAATATAACTACATTTTGAATGAAACAGAGATACACATTTTATGAAATCAGTCTAACATGAGTATAACTTGGCCTTATTGCAGTCACCAGACAACCCACTACACCAACCAGCTGGCCAAGGATATCAACAAAGATATGCAGACATTGATGCATCTATCTCTCCCAACAAACCAATCCCAACAGGTAAGTGTGTGAATACTTCTGTATATTCTTTCCTTCTTATGGCTGTCTTGTGTTCCTCTCCCAAGAAATGAATCCCAACATATAAGTGTGTGAATACTTCTGTATTCTTCAGTATTCTCTCTCTCTATCATATCATGAAGAGAGAAAGACACCATAATATTGGGGAACTTTTACAATAAACTTGTCTTTTACAGAGACAGGTGAAGATGCAGAGAGAAAGATTGACAGAAGAGTTCAGTAATGCTTTAAAGAATTTCCAGACAGTTCAGCGGAACGCGGCTGAAAAAGAACGAGCAAGTATTTCCAGGGCCAGAGCGGCGTCAAGTTCAAGTTATGTAAGCATGTTTGTATAAATTAATCTTTTATCTGTCAGCGACCCTTTTTCAGTTTGATTTTATTTATAGCCTTTGTCTGTGCTGTTAATTTAAATCTTCTTTTTAGTAATTTCCATGCCTAGATTTGCAATCAGTGTTTCAAGAAATCTACATTTTACTGTCACTGACACGCATGTAACTGTGGCATATACATGTAACTGTCACTTTGGCATATACATGTAACTGTCACTGTGGCATATACATGGACCTGCCACTATGACATATCTATGTAACTGTCACTATTGCATATACATGCAACTGTCATTGTGACATGTCCATGTAACTGTCACTGTGTCATATATATGTAACTGTCATTGTGACATATACCTGTAATTGTCACTGTGGCATATACATGTAACTGGCAATGTGGCACATACCTGTAATTGTCACTGTGACATATACATGTACCTGGCAATATGACATATACACTTCTCAAAACTGCTAACTACACCGCTCACGTTTTGGGTTATATATATCGATGGGTTGAATGTTTTTCAATAAAATAAAAATTTGTCTCATATAGTGCAGATTTGTGTTATTTGTTTATTTAATTACAAACAACTATGAAATAATGATATTAACAAAATTATTCATGTTTTAAATCGGTGTAGTTGGCTGTTTTGAAAAGTGTATAAAACGTGAGCGGTGTAGTTAGCAGTTTTGAGAAGTGTACATGTAACTGGCAATGTGTCATATACATGTAACTGGCAATGTGGTATATACATGTAACTGTCACTGTGGCATATATGTGTAATTGACAATGTGGCATATATATGTAACTGGCAATGTGGCATATGCATGTAACTGGCAGTGTTACATATACATGTAACTGTCACTGTGGCATATACATGTAATTGGCAATGTGACATATACATGTAATTGGCAATGTGGCATATACCTGTAACTGTCACTGTGGCATATACATGTAACTGTCACAGTAGCATATACATGTAACTGTCACTATGACATAAACATGTAACTGTCATTGTGGCATATACAAGTAACTGTCACTGTGGCATATACATGTTACTATCACTGTGGCATATACAATTAACTGTCAGTGGGACATATACAACTAACTGTCACTGTAGCATATACATGTAACTATCACTTTGGCATATGCATGTAACTGTCATTGTGGCATATACATGTTATTGTCACTGTGTCATGTACACGACACTGTCATTGTGGCAGATATATGTAACTGTCATTGTGGCATATGCATGCAACTGTCACTATGGGTCATTGTGGCATATACATGCAACTGTCACTGTGGCATATACACACAACTGTCACTGTGGCATATACATGTAACTGTCATTGTGGCATATACACACAACTGTAACTGTGGCATATACATGTAACTGTCATTGTGGCATATACACACAACTGTCACTGTGGCATATACATGTAACTGTCACTGTGTCATATACATGTAACTGTCACTGTCATGTTATTTTATATGTACACATGTGGACTCTTACCTGGAAGGATCTCGATTGATTGGGCATCACATGCAATAAATCTTTTAACACTACATGGAAGTGGGAGTAAAATGCCCTTTTTTAAAGAGATAAAAACCAAACTCTTTGATATCCAACATTGTTTATGCCATGACCCTGTGACATCACATGGTGCTTTTGCACTAAAAGACATGCTGTTTTGACGTCACATGACATTTTGGTGCTAATTTTTGTCTGATATTGTGGCAGTTTTATGTCAATCTTAATTATTTTTTACATCTTCGACTCTTATGTAATAAAAAGGGTCTTAAACTCGTCCCCATTCCATATCAGATTTATGGAACTGATTATGACTTTTTTAACTTGCAACTAAGGCTGTCATTGATAGGGCTGTCATTGATAGGGCTGTCATAGATAGGGCTGTCATTGATAGGGTTGTCATTGATAGGGCTGTCATTGATTCGGCTGTCATTGATAGGGCTGTCATTGATAGGGTTGTCATTGATAGGGCTGTCATTGATTCGGCTGTCATTGATAGGGCAGTCATTGATTCGGCTGTCATTGATAGGGCTGTCATTGATAGGGTTGTCATTGATAGGGCTGTCATTGATAGGGCAGTCATTGATTCGGCTGTCATTGATAGGGCTGTCATTGATAGGGTTGTCATTGATTCGGCTGTCATTGATAGGGCAGTCATTGATAGGGCAGTCATTGATAGGGCTGTCATTGATAGGGCAGTCATTGATAGGGCTGTCATTGATAGGGCAGTCATTGATAGGGTGTGAAGCGTATCAGCGACACCGATATATCAAAGGAAAAGTATTGACGATATAAATCAACTGAAATGGTTATGGCTGTACTAGCTCGAGCATTTAAAGAAATGTAAATGTTTAAACATATATATATATTACTTTTAAATGGGTGTTGTAACATTTCAAATACACACTTTGAAGCATATATGGTAGTTTGCATGAACATGTTTTACATTTTTATTTGCTTGTGTCAAAAAAACAGTCACTGTTTCAATTCAAGTTAGAAGTTGTTTTTTTAAACCATCATTCCGAGATAAGTGTATTTTTAAAAAAAAGAAAAAAAAGAAATTTACAAGATGACTGATAGCATCCATGCCTACACACTTGTCGGACATGTTCTAGCCAAAACCACTACACAGTGCACCTATTTCCAGTTTAAATGAAGCTTTTCGTGAGGAAATTTCATTACAAAATGATGTTTATTTTCTTTTTGTGTTTTTGCCTGTTTGAATCGATTTCTGAAAAAATGTATCTACATATCTACCATCTGAAAAGAAACGAGGATATATCGATATCGTTTCCATCAATGACAGCCCTACTTGCCAATAGTCTTGTAAAAATGAAAATAATTTATAACTCGTGTCATAAATTTTATATGGCTTTAATAGTAAGATCCTATGTATGTAGAAGCTAGCATCACTAGTCAATGTTATATTTTGGTTTGTTTAGATGCATGGGCGTCCCTTAATAGATCTAGGGGTAAGTTATGTCTACATGTGGGGGAAAAATGTCTCATAGAGAATGATTGCATATATTACCTACACTCCACCTCAAAAACTAAATGTGCATTCATTTGGTTAGAATATTCTGTTACAGTCAAACCTGTGTAAAGAGATCACTAAATGGAAGAGCAGAATTGGTCTCATCACACAGGTGTTCTCTTAATACAGGTTGGTCTCATCACAAATGTGGTCTCTTAATACATGTTGATCTCATCACACAGGTGGTCTCTTAATACAGGTTGGTCTCATCGCACAGGTGGTCTCTTAATACAGGATGGTCTCATCACACATGTGGTCTCTTAATACATGTTGATCTCATCACACAGGTGGTCTCTTAATACAGGTTGGTCTCATCGCACAGGTGGTCTCTTAATACAGGTTGGTCTCATCACACAGGTGGTGTCTTAATACATGTTGACCTCATCACACAGGTGGTCTCTTAATACAGGTTGGTCTCATCACACATGTGGTCTCTTAATACAGGTTGGTCTCATCACACATGTGGTCTCTTAATACAGGTTGGTCTCATCACACAGGTGGTCTCTTAATACAGGTTGGTCTCATCACACAAGTGGTCTCTTAATACAGGATGGTCTCATCACACAGGTTGTCTCATCACACAGGTGGTCTCTTAATACAGGTTGGTCTCATCACACATGTGGTCTCTTAATACAGGATGGTCTCATCACACAGGTTGTCTCATCACACAGGTGGTCTTTTAATACAGGTTGGTCTTATCACATAGGTGGTGTCTTAATACAGGTTGGTCTAATCACACACGTGGTTCTTTAATACAGGTTGGCCTCATCACACATGTGGTCTTTTAATACAGGTTGGTCTCATCACACAAGTGGTCTCTTAATACAGGATGGTCTCATCACACAGGTGGTCTTTTAATACAGGTTGGTCTTATCACATAGGTGGTCTCTTAATACAGGTTGGTCTCATCACACATGTGGTCTCTTAATACAGGTTGGTCTCATCACACATGTGGTCTCTTAATACAGGATGGTCTCATCACACAGGTGGTCTCTTAATACAGGTTGGTCTTATCACATAGGTGGTCTCTTAATACAGGTTGGTCTTATCACATAGGTGGTCTCTTAATACAGGTTGGTCTCATCACACAGGTGGTCTCTAAATACAGGTTGGTCTCATCACACAAGTGATCTCTTAATACAGGATGGTCTTATCCCACAGATGGTCTCTTAATACAGGTTGGTCTCATCACACATGTGGTCTCTTAATACAGGATGGTCTCATCACACAGGTTGTCTCATCACACAGGTGGTCTCTTAATACAGGTTGGTCTTATCACATAGGTGGTCTCTTAATACAGGTTGGTCTTATCACATAGGTGGTCTCATAATACAGGTTGGTCTCATCACACAGGTGGTCTCTAAATACAGGTTGGTCTCATCACACAAGTGATCTCTTAATACAGGATGGTCTTATCACACAGATGGTCTCTTTATACAGGTTGGTCTCATCACATAGGTGGTCTCTTAATACAGGTTGGCCTCATCACACATGTGGTCTCTTAATACAGGTTGGTCTCATCACACAAGTGATCTCTTAATACAGGATGGTCTTATCACACAGATGGTCTCTTAATACAGGATGGTCTCATCACACATATGGTCTCTTAATACAGGTTGGTCTCATCACACAGGTGGTCTCTTAATACGGGTGGGTCTCATCACACATGTGGTCTCTTAATACAGGTTGGTCTCATCACACAGGTGGTCTCTTAATACGGGTTGGTCTCATCACACATGTGGTCTCTTAATACAGGATGGTCTCATCACACATGTGGTCTCTTAATACAGGCCGGTCTTATCACACAGGTGATCTCTTAATACAGGTTGGTCTCATCACACAGGTGGTCTCTTAATACAGGTTGGTCTCATCACACAGGTGGTCTCTTAATACAGGATGGTCTCATCACACATGTGATCTCTTAATATAGGATGGTATTATCACACAGGTAGTCTCTTAATACAGGTTGGTCTCATCACACAGGTGGTCTCATCACATAGACAGTCTTTTAATACAGGTTGGTCTCATCACAATGGTGGTCTCTTATTACAGGTTGGTCGCATCCACAGGTGGTCACTTAATACAGGTGCAATGTCATTAAACCAATGCAATGGGGAACTGGAATGGTTGTCTCTTAAAGCAGTTGGTCTCTTTATACAGTTGTTTTCCTGTGCATGTTTGACTGTATGTTTTACAATGGGAGACTTCCGTAACCTGTAAATTACCCTCCCTTTTAGCCTTATCACTGTCAATGTGGTCCTGGTATTTGATCTGCTTTGTGTTTATCATTGCACATGTTCTGAAGTTGTATAAATATGATTATTTCAAACAATATTATTTTCATAAAAAATAATTTGAAAGGGTATTTTCCTTTATTTGATACTAACACATTTTAACAAACAAAATAAAGTTTGAAAGGGTTCATAATTAGATTGAAATGCATATTGATGTTGAGGAACAACAATAAAAACTGAGGTGAACCAAATGGTCGGGCCAAGCTATAAGGGGAGACAAGTCACTGATGTTACTCTTTGGAATATTTCACTGACACATGGCAGAAGCATAGGTTAGTTTTTATATGCTTGTTTGGAAAATGGGACGTAGTATGGTATGGGGTTGTCCGTCTGTCTGTCCGTAAACAATTGCGCATTCTGGATGTTAATTCCGAAACAGTAACACCTACTCTCATGAAACTAAATAGGTACATTGCCATAGGTGAGAGGAGGATCCCTGTTGCTTTTGGGGTCAGTAGGTCAAAGGTCAAGGTCACCGTGACCGTATATAGAAAAATACATTCCTGACGATAACTTCGAAACCATAACACCTACACTCATGTTGACCTCACACCTAAAAAAATGCTTATAACATAATAACCATAATAATCCAATGAGAGTGATATGTATAAGCCTTAGGCTTGTTTCACAATCTTAAAATAAATAGGTTTAACCTAAACTAAGATAATAACCTTAAGGAAAAGGGCGTATAATGCCTCGTTAGGTGGCGCTCTTGTTGCTTCCTGATCTACATCATCTAACTGAAAGAATTATTCAGTCATACAATTTTGGTGGTATCATAGTTCTATATTGGTGAGAATTCCTCTAGTAAATTTTCAAGTTGAAGGTTGAATATTTTAAGTATCTCTAATTCTGGAGAAGGGTTTTCAGGTAACTTTTCACGATTTCTGAAATAAATAACTTAATTTTGAGACAGCACATTACTTTTGTTATTTGAATTTGCAGCACCAAAACACAAAAGGGTTTTTTTTATGCCTAATTTTGGGCCGTTATTCGGCCCCTTCACAATGCCAAAAAGTATACTTTTTTCACAATTATATCCAAAAAATTCACAATCTGAAAAAAAAAGTAAAAAAAAAGTAAAAAAAAAGAAGAAAAAAAAGTAAGGATACTAGTCTTAATATAAGCTGGTGTCAAAACTAGTCTGTATTTACCAAAAAAAACACTTAAAACTAAGGGATATTAAACTGTGAAAATAAAAGTGAAAAAAGTTTCTTTTTCTTTTGTTATAATATTTCACAATTTTCACAACTTCTAGAAAAATGCCGCTATTTTTCACAATGGCACAGGCACAGGCTGCATTCACAAAACACATAAAAAAAACACTGTATATTTTAAGGAGGATATTATCTAAACCCCTTCAGCTTATATATATGATACAAAAGTGTTCTTTTCTGCCAAGTTTCATTTAAATATTCCTATCATTTAACATTTCAGCAGCTTCTATTTTTGTTCTGAAAGTTCTGAAGCTTGTGAAATGAGACTCACATTACATGAACATTTGCTTGCTGTTAGTTTCCCTTCTAAACCCATGTGTTTTATTTTCTTTTATTTTCGTGTTTGGCAAATTGACTACTGCATTTTGTTTTTTCCTCTTTTTCTCAGCTTACCTTCAATATTATTTACTGTTGTGTATCCTTGTTTCATATAACTTACTCAAGTTCAGCATCAGAAGCATACCTCTACAATATGACATACAGCGCCTTGAACATATATCTTACCTTTTTGATCTTAAACTTTATTTCGAATATTTTGTATATCTGTCACCTGTTAATTGAATCTCTAAAATACCTAAAATACCTAAATACCTAATCAAAGTTTGACTTAAAACAGTTTACCTTTTGTAAATGGTTTATGAGTTTTCAACAGACCTGATATGAAGGCCGTTCCAATAAGATCCACCTTGCATTTTAGGGGGCCTAGACTTCGAATATGAATTGGGATTTTTTTTTATTACATTCTATATGTTTCTATACCTGATATAATCGGATAGAATGAAAGTAGTCGCTCCTGAATCTGTTTGCAATCTTCGCTTAGCCATCCTCTAAGCTTCGCAATGCCAATAAATAATTTTAATTTTTGTTTTATATTGCCACGAAACTTACAGAATGTATGTTTGTGTTTCAGAATGCATATAGTGATGACAAATCGGATGAACAATTTTCCACACCTGGGTATGTTTTAATCTTTAATGATTTTTAGCTCTACTGGCCAAAGGCCAGACGAGCTTATGCGATCACTTTTCGTCCGTCGTCCTTCTGTATGTCTGTCCGTCTGTTAGCAATTTTATAAAAGCGACATCTTCTCTGAAACCACTTGAAGGATTTTGATGAAACTTCATCACAATGTTACTTTGGAGGACCCCTCTCAGATTTTTGTTTTTCATGGCCGCCAGTCATCCAAGATGGCCGCCATGGCTAAAACCAGATCAAATTAAAGGAATTTTTTTCAAACGACATCTCCCCCGAAACCACTTATTCCACTATTGTTAAATACCATAAACATGTTCCTTGGGTTGGCCTCTATCAAGTTTGTGTTTTTTGTTATCGTAGAATATCAAAATGGCCGTCAAGTTTACATAGAGTTATATAGGTAAACATTAAAAACGACATCTTCTTTGAAACCGCTTGAAAGATTTTGATGAAACTTCATTACAATGATCTTTAGGATAGTCCCCCCAGATTTATGTTTTTCGCGGCCGCCAGTTTTCGCGGCCGCCAGTCATCCAAGATGGCCACCATGGCTAAAATTAGGTCAAATTTAAGGAAATTTCGAACAACATCTCCTCCGAAACCACTTATTCCATTCTTGTAAAATATCATAAACATGTTCCTTGGGTTGGCCTCTATCAGGTTTGTGTTTTTCGTTATCGTCGAATAATCAAAATGCCCGCCACAGCGACCCAAAGTTTACATAGAGTTATATAGGAAAACATTTAAAAATGACATCTTCTCTGAAACCGCTTGAAGGATTTTGAAGAATCTTAAATCACAATGATCTTTGGGATAGTCCCCCTCAGAATTGTGTTTTTCGCGGCTGCCAGTCATCCAAGATGGCCGCCATGGCTATAATTAGGTCAAATTTAAGGACATTTATCAAACGACATATTACCACATTCCATTCTAGTTAAATATCATATACATGTTCCTGTTGTTGGCCTCTATCGATAAAGTGTGTGTTTTTCGTTGTCGTCAAATATTCAAAATGACCGCCACGATAACCCAAAGTTTACATAGAGTTATATATAGGAAACATGTTTCTTGGGTTGGCCTCTATCATGTTTATGTTTTTGAATCACATCATACCAGTAGAGCGTCTACAGGCCCACTTGGGCCTCTTGTTTAAAAAAGAAAGCAAAAAAAAAAGCTTGTCTTTTAATTAGCTGGTAGCTTAAGTTGTGTCATGAAACCACAATGTAGATGGGTGAAAAAATTCTCCTTTGTTGATTATAAGAGCACTGCTCCTAAAATATTTTTTTTGGTTTTGTATTCACACTTAACTTTTCTCATGTTTATTTCAAGCATTTAGAACATATAAGAACTTTAAATAATTTCAATATAACTTTGTAACATAAAATAAGCTTCATTTGTATGTTTAAACACAGAACAAAAAACAGATGGATAGGAAACTGTGAAATGTATCTAAAATTCTGGTGGCACAGTGCGGAAATTTCACAAAATATTGCCCGACTTAAAACACATGTCATGAAAAGTTTTATGCATATACGCTTCATTTATGTCCAAACCCATCAAAAATTTATTTCTCTTTCTAACTGTGGCATTTCCTTACTTTAAAGTTTTTAGCAAAAAACGAGTTTGAAGGAAATTTCACTGTCGTCAATTGCTTGGTTTTTAAGGGAAAAGCCAAAAACTATATACTTTAAACAGCTTTTTATACAATTTCTTATTTGAAACAAAAATAAATTAGTTTAATCCCATTTTTCTATTCATTATGATTTTGATGAGAATATATTCGCATCAAAATCAATGAAATTTTGAGAGAGGAGTTGGAAGGAAAAGTTAAGGTGCCGCATAATATTTTGTTTCTTTCATTTGTTCAAATAGGAAGTTTCCAATCTGTTAGTTACTAGGTCAGATTATTAGGTCTGTATTGAACATGAATGACTGCTATCCTTTTCAATGCAACTTACCTAATCTTGTCCATATTTTGAGCACAGAAGCATGATTGTCTTGCTCATTTCAAGCACTACCACACATTAAGAACTTTGAAATGTAAGCGCTTTGGAACTCAAGCACATGAAATGGTTCTGAAAAAATATGTAAACTGGGCGTCTATGCTCTTGGTAAAAATCCTGAAATCCGATGGGTTGACGTTCAAATAACTAGCGTATAGAGCTAGTTGCAAATCAGTATTAATGCGTTGGACTAAAAAATGGGATACAGTATATTTTGTCTAACCTTTTCGAAGGCGTCAACATTCAAGTTTTGCCTTAGGTCATTTTCTCACAAACGATATACACTAGACCTTTCAAACTTTGCTTATAGTTGTATCTTGGGTGGTACATCGCAACGTGACAAAGCAAATGTGCAAGTGACCTTGACCCTCCAAGCAAAGGGCAGATAACTTAATAATATTTAGGTTCAGCTTTTGCATTTAGGTCACTTTTTCACAAATTGTAAGCATTAGACCTTTAAAACTTTGCTTATAGTTGTATCTTGAGTGGTACATCGCATGTGACAAAGCAAATGTGGAAGTGACCTTGACCCTTCAAGCAAAGGGCATATAACTTAATAATTTACCTTCAACTTTTACATTGAGGTAAATTTTGTGCAAAATGTATGCACTAGACCTTTCAAGCTTTGTTTATAGTTGTATCTAGAGTGGTACATCACAACGTGTCAAAGCAGATGTGGATGTGACTTTGTCTCTCCAAGCAAAGGGCAGATAGCCTTATAATTTTTACCTTCAACTTTGGTTCAGGTCACTTTTTCACAAATTGTATGCATTAAGACCTTTCAAACTTTGCTTATAGTTGTATCTTGAGTGGTACATTGCAATGTGATAAAGCAAATGTGGATGTCAGTGACCCTTGACCATCCAAGGGGCAGATAACTTAATAATTTTTACCTTCAACATTTGCCTTTAGGTCACTTTCACAAACTTTATGCATTATACCTTTCAAACTTTGCTTATAGTTGTTTCTTTGATAGTACATCACAACGTGTCAAAAAGCAAATGTGGATGAGACCTTCACCATCCAAGCAAAGGGCAGATAACTTTAATTGTTACATTTACATCACTTTCTCATGAACTATAATTATGGACTAGATTTTTTAAACCTAATTTATAGCTTAATCTTTGGAAGACAAAATATTCTATTTTGACATAGTTGTGTCTTGGGTAGTGCATCTTTTTGGACGCATGGATTTCATCTATGACCTTGACCTACTTTTTGGAGCTGATGATTTTTTTAAATAGAATGGCATTTTGTTTAATGCACTTAAATGTCATCTCAGCAAACTCCATTGTTTTTAGTTACTAACATGTTTACAAACTTTCATTTAAGAATCATTGACCTTTTTATTTTTAAGTCCCATAATGGACACATTCTGCCTTTAATTTTCAGGTTTTCTCAGACGGCACAGGTGTTACAGATGGAGAACGATGTAGATTTGGAACTGATAAAGGAGAGAGAGACAGCCATCAAACAGTTAGAGGTAGGGTTGATGTGCTTTGTCACCTGCTTGTTTGTTTCAGCGCCAAGCCAGTGGATTACCCAGCTTAATCAGAAAGTTCTTTGAATTGATCAAATCGACAAAGAAGATAAAGCTAAGACTTCTATTGAGTCGTTCATATTGACCCGACTTGGAGAGATACATAATCCTAAACCAGCAGTTGTCTCTGTCTACAAGCTTAGACAGTTTTCCAGTGAATGAATGTAATAATTTTATGCCCTGACGTTTTGTATATAGGTTGCAAAAATGGAGTTAAGTTCCAACAAAGTCTCAGAGTTTGTGCTTCTGGGACAGTTGGTCATATAAAAAAAACAGGTGCAATTTCAATAACGTTATTCTGTCAGTATCAATTATCTTTTTCTGTAGCATTCATATTTTGGAGAATAAAGTTGTTTAAAGGGACTAACGGCATTCTTGGAAGTTTTTATCAAACATTAAAATTAACGTCTCAATTTATTAATTCAAAATCATTTAGACGTTCAACCTGCTTGCATATAATTAAATACAATTTTGAGTTTTCATGTTCCGTTCTTGTTTTACCAGTTGTTTAAATATATTATTGGTGCAATGAAATCAACAGTAATATGCAAAAAATAATTTGCCTAATACTATTCTTAGAACTTATACTGATGATTGAACAAATGCATTTTCTGGAGAAAAAGTAACAGGACATTACGAGTTTTAAACAGATCTAGATTGCCATGTGTCCCTTTAAATGAAGGATCTGGTTTCAAAATATGATTTGCTAAGGGTTCTGTTCATAATGAATTCATTGGATTAAGAGCAGTTGTATGGACTTTCTTGTGTTATTTCAACATTGTTGGATTACTAGGTGAGCCCTTAAGCCACATTTGAACCTCTTGTTATTGTATTATTTCTGTTATTTTAGAGTGACATAATGGATGTGAACCAGATATTTAAGGACCTTGGCATGCTGGTACATGAACAAGGAGAAGTGTTAGGTAACTATCTGTATTCCATAATAAACATGCAATCTGTGATTGTATGATATTAATTTTTATTATATACCTATCAATAATATATACGTAGTACCTTCGTTTTCTTACAGTGGAATACAACAACCTGTATCACACTACAGGTTATTACTATGCTACTAAAAAAAGAATTAGTACCACTATCTTACAAAAAATAGAACAGCGTTTTTTCCAATGATTCAAGCAAGTTTTATGCCACTATGCGCGAGAACGTCAAGATGATGTTGCGTCATACAACAAAACAAGTAGGTCAGACCAATGAACACCAACACCTTAAAACTACAAACAATTTCCCGCTGCACTTTATCGAGAAATAATATGCTTTATTGAATGTGTATGCAATAGCATTGCAAATATTTCTATGTTGATGTGTAAGAGGTATATAATAAAAGGATCATTACTAGAGTAACGTGTTCTAGAAGTTTGTATCACCTCTTGCAGGTAAATGCTCCGCCTCTCGTGTGTTCCTTGATCTGGCATTTACAAACTTCCAGAACACGTTACTTTAGTAATAATCCTATTGTACAAGGCTGCTTGTATGTATTTCTATTTACTAATTTTGACTAATCAGCAAGTTGTAGTATTAAAGCCACTAGTATTGAACTGAATGTTGTTTAACGGCTCATCAACACACTATAGGTTATTTAGAGCCGCCCCAGAGAGAGGGGAAGGATACATAGGAATCCTGGAACAGTGCCCTACTCTTATTATCGAATATATTCCTATGGTTCTTTAACATGCTCAGAGGATAGACCGCCCGGTTTATCGTATAACAAAAGAGAGCACCTATACATTGAAGTCTTAAAAGAGTGCATTGTTCTGGATTTAAATTAATTTAGAAAAGCAACATAACTTTTAAAATTATTTGAAGGTTTTAGCGTTTAATTTGCTAGAATGTTGAATGTATTCAAAGCAATCTTGTTTTATTTTTTATTTTGAATTGTTATAAATATAATTTTGAACACAAGCATCTTTCATCAAGCATAATTTATTCAAATTACATACTGTATATTCTCATTTAGCAGACAGTATAACCAATCATATACATATTATTGACATTGACAGAGATAATTTTACCTAAAGTGAACAAAACATTAAGAAAATTACTTTAAAGAGGTTGATGCACTATTTTTAAACAATGTTTATTTCAAAGGCCTCTGAATAACTTCATAAAAGCTGAAAGAAATATCAAAATGCCATGAAAAATAAAGAAGGTATGACCTATTAAAATTTGCAAAGAAACACAAATGGAGGCGGCCATCTCTGAGCAATGACGTCATCGCGCCATTTTACCATATATGGCATACTGATTAAATGTCTTTTAAAGCAAAGGCAATCACTGCACATACAATTTATACATTTTACATCTGTATATTTATTTTTAATCATTTTGCAGTGATTTTCTTTGCTTTACAATACATTTTGTCAATATGCCATATATAGTAAAATGACAATGACGTCATTGTTCCAAGATGGCCGCTTCCATTTATGTTCTTCGCAAATTTTCAATAGGTCATATCTTATTTTCAAGGTGTCCTATCCCTTTTAAATAAATAGTTTTTGAGAAAAGTGCATCAAATCCTTTAAGTAAGTTTTCATTGCGTTAACTTGTCTGTTTTGAAAGAAATATTTGTCACCACCTGAGGGTCATCATTATTGTCTTTATCCAGTTGAGTTTGTCTACAAGCAGTTCAACTGAACATTCACCATGCAGGGTTTACTTAAGTTCTTCAGTTTCCTTCTATTGTTGTCTGTGTGTTCTGCAGTTTCCTTCCATTGTTGTCTGTGCGTTCTGCAGTTCCTTCCATTGTTGTCTGTGTGTTCTGCAATTTCCTTCCATTGTTGTCTGTGCGTTCTGCAGTTTCCTTCCATTGTTGTCTGTGTGTTCTGCAGTTTCCTTCCATTGTTGTCTGTGTGTTCTGCAGTTTCCTTCCATTGTTGTCTGTGCGTTCTGCAGTTTCCTTCCATTGTTGTCTGTGCGTTCTGCAGTTTCCTTCCATTGTTGTCTGTGCGTTCTGCAGTTTCCTTCCATTGTTGTCTGTGCGTTATGCAATTTCCTTCCATTGTTGTCTGTGCGTTCTGCAGTTTCCTTCCTGTGCTATCGAGAGGGATTTATATAAGCTCAGTAGCTCATGAATCTGGTTCACATTTCTGTTTTGAAGCAATTTACTGATAAGTTAAGAAAATGAATGTGCATTTGGCCTGCAGATGAACTACACAAAAGCTGGTTAAAATGTGAACCATATTCATATGTCTGCGTTTCTATTACAGATAGCATAGAAGCAAATGTTGAGCATGCGGAGGTTCACGTCGGGGAAGGAACACAACAGTTGTCAAAAGCTAGAGATTACCAGGTACAGGGACAACATTACTCCCCACAGTTTATATCACCGCTGACCGCAACAACTTACGGATGGCGGGAGGTGTAAAGTACTGGTTCTACCCAGGAAAAGTGGGTAGTCTGCATCCACCACAAAAATATAAATAAAAATTGATCGTCATATATAGTCTTACATGTGTTGAAAATGACGTAAAACACCATACAAACAAACAAAACAACTATGTCCAGGATATGTTGTATGTCGGTCATACGGCAAATGAATATATGTATATAAAAAATTACAACAATGAGAATTGCTTAAAATTAATTATAGCGATTTAGTTAAATCAATTTTGTTTTGAGGCCCGCTTATTAATATGGTGAGTTGTTGGTTAAGAGGTATAGCAGGGGTAAATAAAAAAAAATACAGGTCTTAGAATACACTACAATTTATGTCAAAAGGCAAAATGGTCTGTTCTTTCGCAGAAATTCTGATTTCTGTTTACAAATTTGCCATTTTTAGCCCAACTGACCTAAGGCATTTCGAGTCTCTGAAGGCTTAAGTTGCATCAGTGCTGTTTTTATTATCACTCAAGTTTTATTTTGCGCTTATTGTTTATTCATATTTAATTAAGTTGAAATTCTTTTAGAATTAGTTTTATTTTGTGTTTTTGTTTGTAAGTATCGGTTTATATACGTTTATTATTTTGTTTTTTATTTCAGTCGAAGGCTAGAAGAAAAAAGTGTTGTCTGATTATTGTGTGTTTAGTTGTTGTAGCTGTAGTTGCTATCATTCTCATTGCTGTGTACGTGCCCAAAAGTAAAAACTGATACCCCAAGGTACATGCACACTTGATGTATTTCATGTTTTAATTTTTGTCTCGCCTTTTCGAAGAAAAGAAGAGACATAGGTGTTGCTTTTCCGGCGGCAGCAAAGGCGTCAACATTCAAGTTTTGCATTTAGGTCATTTTCTCACAAACTGTATACACTAGACCATTCAAACTTTGCTTAAAGTTGTATCTTGGGTGGTACATCGCAACATGACAAAGCAAATGTGCAAGTGACCTTGACAGTCCAAGCAAAGGGCAGATAACTTAATAATTTTTAGGTTCAACTTTTGCATTGAGGTCAATTTAGCGCAAACTATATGCACTATACCTTTCAAACTTTGTTTATAGTTGTACCTAGGGTGGTACATCCCAACGTGACAAAGCAGATGTGGATGTGAGCTTGACTCTCCAAACAAAGGGCAGATAACCTTATAACTTTTACCTTCAACTTTGGCATTTATTCACTTTTTCACAAACTGTATGCACTAAGACCTTTCAAACTTTGCCTACAGTTGTATCTTGAGTGGTACATTGCAACGTGACAACGCATATGTGGATGTGACCTTCAACATAAAAGCAAAGGGCAGATAACTTTAATTGTTACATTTACATCACTTTCTCACAAACTAGAATTATGCACTAGATGTTTTAAACCTAATTTATAGCTTAATCTTTGGAAGACAAAATATTCTATTTTGACATAATTGTGTCTTGGGTAGTGCATCTTTTTGGACTCATGCATTTCATCTATGACCTTGACCTACTTTTCGAAGCTGATGATTTTTTGCTGTACTGGTAACAGCAGAGTTCTGGCCCTTGATTTAGTTGAAAATGCTATATTTTGCCTCGTTAAGATGATAGGGCCTTCATTTTTCATCCGATGTTTACCAAACTTTAACAGATTGTTAATATTAATGAAAGCTCTGACAAGTTCGAAAACCAGCCATATCGGACCAGTAAAAGTGGAGTTATGGCCATTGATTTCGTATAAAATGATATTTTGCCTCGTTAATACGTGGATTTCTTGTTATCTCTACTGGAGCTAAGGGCTATTCCATGAAAATTAATTTCAAAGGTCGCATGTATGTTTTTCACTTCAGGAAGGCACTTTTGAAATATAGATGCAAAATTGGTGTAAAGAACCACATTTCAGATGATAGGGTTCACCCATAGATGTTTATTAAATTGCCTTCCTGGGGTCCCTGGTATGTTTTAATGGAATAGCCCTTATGCAATGGAGTGTCTAGATTAATTCATTCAAATTAATTATCAAATTAATTAAACCACACCTCCAAGATGGATGCCGTCTGTATTTACATTGACTTAGGTAGGAAGACTTGTGATGACTACTTCACCATGAACTGTTGATTTGATTTTCATAAAACTCCACTGATAACTGTGGGTAATATTGAGTTTTAGTGAGATTTGACTGCCTCGGAAATCAAAGATGGAGGCCAAGGCTTAAAATAAACTTCAAATAGAAAAGTTTGTAATCTCTACACCGCTAGAATCGCAAGTGATATTGTTCTAACACCTTCTGCCCAACATATGTAATTGGTCCGATATTTGTCCGATATTGAAATAGTTTTGATGTGGCTTCCAAAATAAAAATTACTGCCATTGGTCAGCTTTGTTTAAAAGGATTTATAATATTAGAGGAAACATTTTTGATCAGTACCTCATAAAAAAGTGATGCTAAGTACTGTCCAAAATACGTGTAACAAATTCAGTACTATACATGATTTGGTTAAAAGATTTCCAAAATATTTGATTTTACACAAGTGAAAGAAATCAAACTTTAAGTTTATCTTTTCTAGAAGAGTTTTTCTTTTCTAGAACTGCAAGAGATATTGATATGAAACTAAATATCAAGCATGACATGTAGTTAGTCCAATTCGAAATATTATGTTGATCAGAATCCCCGTTTGGTTGCCGGGGTAGAATACAACCACTGCAAACACACCGTCACATGGAGAGGGGTAGGACACCCTTCCCCCCCAAATTCATATTCATTTTGTAATTTTTTGTTCATGCTCATTAAAGGTCTTCATCATGACCCCTGCATTGTTTCAAATTGTTTCAGGTGCCATCTCGCTCACATCACTAAGAGCAGTGGCAGAAAATAAACGTGGCTCCAGCGTAAATGGAGTGTCTACAGTAGAATTTGCAGCAACTCTGCAGATCAGGGTGAGAAGGTTCTAGGCCCATTCTCCATATTTTATCTCGATGTACATGGAGGATGAGTCTGGCATATTCATGCCTGTTAGGCGCCATATAACCTTTCATGTGTTGGTGCGCCTTAAAACCCAATTCAATTCGGACTTCAGGGTCCCATCTGGCTTATTTCTTCTTTGCTCCACCACTTGCGCCAAATGAGGTAAGTTGGAGCCAAATTTGAAAAATGGGAGACATTTGGTTCACTTTAAAAATGGCTGCCAGTTTCAAGTTAATTACAAATGAGATATTCATGCACCTTCAGAGGAACACATTAGGTGATGATGTTTGATGGATCCTAATACTAATTCTACTTACCACAAAACGCAGATGCAAGATGGATGTCAGGGCTAAACGCAGAAATCTTGGAAATGTTTGTCAAGCATTAGAACTAGCACCTTAATTTATTAAAATCCAGAATCATTTTGACTCTAAACCTCGTTTTCATTCAATTAAATAAAATGTTGGGTTTTCATTTTGTCTTCGATATTCCACCAAATATATTGTTGGTGCACTATAGTCATCTGTCAGTAATATGCAAAAACAATTTACTTTGAACTGTTTAACTAATCAACTAATTATTGTTAATGATTGTAAAAATGCAAGTTATGTAGAAAAACTAATTGGATGCCACAAGTTTTAAGATTGCCAGGTGTCCCTTTAAAATAAAACACTTATTAAAGCTATGAAAACTTAGGATGTTTGATACTACTTCTCTTGAATCTCGAAGGATTTTGATATGAAACCTTCACCAAAGTGACAGGCATGTGTGTAATAGATGGAAAAAAAATCTGACTTCTTGTGTCTTCTCAGCCTAAGGAAGTGCTGTATTGATTTGGGGGTCAAAGGTGATAGTTGCAGCTGCACTAATTCAGGCGGCACATTGTGGAACAACTGGGGTTCTATTTGCTAGATAACAATGAAAATTGGTCTGCGCATTTTGAGCACCGTATATATTACAATAGTCAGATTTTTAGGTTACTCATTTTTCATGCATTCTTTTTTGCTCAAGCACTGTCAGAAAACAATTGTTCCCAGTAACAACAATCTTTGAATATAGGGAAAGTAATTATAATATATATATATCCATCAGACATTACCCACTCAAACTTGGACAACATTTTTCAAGTCATATTGTTTATTCAAAAAATATATACAAATTGTGTATTTCGTTTAGCAGATCAAAAGGCAAAATGTACTTTTTTAAGTTGTTTTGAAGGGTTAACATGGGTTGTCCTGGTTTTGTCCAAAATCTACACAGCTGTACGCAGCTGTACACAGCTCTCTGTCGAGCACCAGTCCTGTGGACATTCTACTCATCGCATGTCTGAAGAAACTCATTGCACTCCACATTCCCGTTCATAATGAGTATATCCAACTCTGACTTAGTTGAGGACATATTTCCCCACCCACACATATTGTGTATCAAGTACAATGGACATAAAAACAAGCGTTAACACTGTAGAAGTTTATCTAACATTGCTTGGGCGGTCTTCCTACATACCAATGCTGTGCAAGATTAGGAAGTTTAAGATCCATATCAAACGCTCGGGAGTATTTTTATGCCATAAAATGATCAAGACGTCATTTACATGAAGATTAACAATTAAAACAAATCTAAAAATAGAGTTCTCAAAGATATTTTGCATTCCAACCTACCAGTATGCTCAAAATAAAGAAACTGATGTTGAGTGTATTAGGTTTATGAAATGCCGTGTGAGAAAAGGGAGAAACATATTTAGTGGTATATATATTGTGCCAGATAAAAACCATGTGGTCACATAATTTGAATAACTGCAGGCCTATGGCCCTTGGCATCGATAATTCATTGCAGCCCACCAGTATTGATAGCACAATAAAAATCAGCTAAAAAAGATGTTCTTAAAAATAAAGTCCCCTCCAAGTGAAATTGCTCTGAATAAACTCATTTATATAACCATTGTTATTTTTCCATTTCAGACGAGGTCGAGGAAGAAGCTATGTGTCCTGGTAATATTCATGTCCGTGATCATCCTCATTGTCGCATTGATCATCTGGCTCGCAACGAGGTAGTTGTCACCATGGCAACACGACCACTGGTTAAATTGTGTAACAGATATTTAGTTCCATTATGACTGCAGTCAAATTAAAAAAAAATATAGATAAAATTCTGACTTAACAAAAAAAATGGATAAGTATGGGTAGTCGCGATAAATAGAAACATTTTATAACAGTATGACTTACCAAAAGGAGTAGATGAAATGCATGTCTCTCCAACATAATGTGGGGAGTCATGAGCATTAAAACATTTTCATTCTCGACAATATGTAGGGGTTACTTGGCTTTTACTTTATGGACAGCCCATACACAAAGTTTTTCCGACACAAAAGGCAGGTGCATAGTGGTTCAACAGGTTAACTGTACTAGACATGTTATACAAAAAACAGGTGCATAGTGGTTAAACAGGTTAACCATACTAGACATGTAATTGTTATACCAAAAAAATATTTATGGCAATCTTTTTGTCATGCTTAGTTTAAGCGTGATTTTTGGAATTTATGAATGCTGACTATTACCAAATATCATGAATTGTTTGTCGTTCCTAGGCCATATGCATATAAAGCATGCATATAAAAAGTAACAATATTTAAGCATGAAACTCGTTTATTTCGGCAGTTTTGATGCTGTGCGAAAATGAGTTAACACAGCATGCTGTTTTGTGTATGTGTATTTAACACATATGCTGTTTAATATTTATTAAAACATAACTAGAAGTTACCATCATTTTTTTTTGCAAATACAGGTTGTGCAAAGGGCTGTTCCATTAAAACATACACGGGACCACAGGAATGTTTTTATTATATAAATGTATGTTTTTAATAAACCCTATTTTCTGAAATTTGGTTCCTTGAACTTAATTTTGCATCTATAGGTGGGTGTTCAATTTCAAAAGTGTCTTCCTGGGGTCCCATGTATGTTTTAATGGAATAGTCCTAAAGAAGATAACCCACCATGAAAGGCTTTGTCACATTACATCATACAGTTGATGTTCAAAACCAATACATTTTTGATAGACAAGATACATGTATGTGTTGTTAAAAAATATGCCACTATTTTGTATGCTGCACCGAAATGCATTTATTTTATAAATGTATGTAAATGTTACAAAATTAATTCGATACAAACATTTGTAAAAAACAAAAAAATCCAACATATTTTTTCTTTTAATGTTTTAAATTGTGATAATTTTATACATTTTTTTGAACCAAATGTTTATGTAATTAACATAACGCTAGTACTTAAATATCTCCACCCTATTGTTGATGTTGGAGTATTATAAACAATAGGTTTTATTATAATTCAGTTGCACGTTCTTTTGTTTGTGGGAGGTATGGTATTGGTTTGATTGGTCGAAATAGATAAATTATGATAACTTGTGTTTTGTTAATTTTGTTTTATTGTGTACGGATTGTGTATCTTGTGACATTTGTTCATTCATAGCAGTGAACGTGTCAGATTCTTATCATTAAAACTGGCAAATATAAAACTATTATTTCTGTAGAATGTTACAGAATTGAGGGTGAAAGAAGTAATATATACTGTATATACCGTATCAGTAATAGAAGTTATGACAGATATAGTAAGATTTTATTAAGGGTGGTTTATTGTGCATTATGCATTAAGGCATTATGTTTGTTGTGTTTGTCTATAAATTATCTGTATATGCATGAGTTAAAGGAACACATGGCAATCTTGATTTTTTAAAAAACCTGCGGCTTGTTTAATCATTAATATTCTTATAAAGAATAGTATAAAACAGAATTATTTTTGCATATTACTAACGGCTAAGTATATTGAAATCAATAATATATTTAAACCTATGGTAAAATAAGAAAAAATAATATTAAAACTCAAAAGTTTTATTTAATTATATTCAAGTTAAAGGGACACTGTCCGTAAGTAAGCAGATATTGAGCATAACCAAATAACCGTCTGACTTTTATTCAGTGAAATGTATACATGAAAACATGAGGATAGACCCTAAGAAGTCTGTAGTAATATATTCGTGAGTTTGAAAAAAAAGAAGCTTTAATTATTATTTGTAAATAAAGTGGGACCCACAATATTTACCATTTCTACGATCACGTGACTTTCATTAGCGCATTAGGTTTTCACCATAGTATGTATTGAGTAATATGTATAGCCCGCTTAGCTCAGTCGGGAGCGGTGGACAACTTACGATCACGCTCATTATTATAACCGCGAGTGTATATTTAGTTTGGGCTGCGAGTTCAAATGCCCAATGCGGTTTTTCTTTTTTTTGTACCGAGATGGAATTCCGTCACACAATCTTGCTTTTAATTAGTAAATATTCAATAATGTTTAGTGTGTAATGTTTGCGAACATAATAAGTGTGTGTTTTAAAAGCTAAAAGTTACGGACATTGTCCCTTTAAAGTGATACTGGATTAATAAATTGAAACTATAATTTTAATGCTTGATAAAAACTTCAAGATTGCCTTGTGTCCCTTTAAACATTTTATTAAAGCCACACCACTTGAACATTTTCCCTTCTAAGCCCCGTTTGGTTGCCGGGGTAGAATACAACCACTGCAAACACACCGTCTCATGCAGAGGGGTAGGACCCCCATTCATATTCATTTGGTCATTTTTTGTTCATGCTCATTCATGCATTGTTTCAGGTGCCATCTCGCTCACATCACTAAGAGCAGTGGCAGAAAAACAATAAACGTGGCTCCAACCGTAAATGGAGTGTCTACAATAGAATTTGCAGCAACTCTGCAGTTTAAGGTGAGAAGGTCCTAGGCCCATTCTCCATATTTTATCTCTGTACATGGAGGATGAGCTGGCATGTTCATGCCTGTTAGGCCCATATAACCTTTCATGTGTTGGTGCGCCTTAAAACCCAATTCAATTAATTTCTAAGCACCAACAATAACTTTTTTTTATTGAAGTTATCACCCTATCCTGACTTTTGACTCATTTTTCCAGAAAGATAAAAAATGGTCTGAAGTTGTTACCTTCACAAATTAAGACATGCAATCAAAACCATAAAAGAACTGTTACACATTTTAAACTGAAAAAAATATAATTTCATTTTGTCTGGCCTGCAGCAACCAAACTGCATAGTTTTTAATTTACACAGTACTTGAGTGAAAGTCACATATAAGTTCTGTTACAAATATGTTTTTACCTAAATTTCAATGACTGCATTATTGAACCTGGCAACATTGTCGGAAATGTTAACGTTTACATACTGAATGTCTATCGGAGCAGGAAATGCCACTCGTCCGCTCACTATGACGAGTGCTCATTAATGCAGAACTTTTTAGAAATTCAGATAAATTCGTTAACAATTTATCAATTTGACCATTCAAATATTACGTAGGACGAGTAACTCAGAAACAGACTTTCCTGCCCTGTCTATTTTGCCGACCCTTGTGGTTCATTACTCTAATATTGAAAATCTTGATTACCTTAACTTGCCTCAAAATTATATTTGAAACATTCTTCTCTTAAATTTTGTTAAGCATATCTCTGTGAAATAATTTTCAGATAAAAAAAAATCTTACTTGACAACATTACATATATGTCGTAACATATATAAGTCGAAATATAATATCTGTTCTGTTCTGTTCTGTATGACATTTATCTATGTTTCTTGAAGATTTGTCCGAGGTGTTTTGTCAATTGCGACTTTCTGTTAATGTGACTGCTACTAAAGGAAGCTGACTTCAACGATAGTGCTAAGAAGATAAAATAAATATAATTAAAATAGAAGCAAACAAAGACGACATAATTGGAGAAAAGCTAAAAGCAAACCACTTCATTTCTTTGGACCGTAGGTCGTTCACCAATTTTCAATAGAAAATAATTGTTGTGACTCCTGTGTTCATATAAAACAATGGTTGTGTCCTGTTTTCTGCAATTATTAGGTCTTAATGTTAAAAAAAATACTGATATTGTTGCTTAAAGCCTATTGCTTCTAGTTGCATGTAGCTACTAGTAACCATTGTTATTGATAGTGATATTAATGTTTCGTCGTGCTTGTTATGTGCAATGTTTATTATTTATATTGTTAGTGTATCCATCTTGTACAAAAACACTCTTATATGTATATTCATGAAGATAAAAGAGTAAAATGTCACCCAGTTTATTTATATATACAGAATATTATGTACAACATTATGATGTTAAATGAAAGAATGTGGAGTGAGAAATGGACATAAAAAATGTACTAGATTAGATGGACACACACATTTTGACACATTTTAAAGGAACACACGGCAATCTTATTTATCAAGCGTTAAATTAGCACTAAGTTTTATTAACTCGACTTTAAACCTGCTTGCATATAGTTAAATGAAATTTTGAGTTATCAGATGTTCCACCAATTATTGCACCAATAATATATCAAAACCTTTGTAGAATATACCAAGGTTTTGATATAGTATTGGTGCAATATATAGAGTATATTGTTTTGTTTTGGGTGAATATAGGCTTTATTTTCATCGAGAAGTGAGAAAACTTATGTTTTCGCGAGTGCTTTAGCACGAGTGAAAATATTTGAATTTTCTCACTTCGAGATGAAAATAAAACCTATATTCACCCAAAACAAAACAAACCAACAAATATTCTATTTATTGTTTACTTACAACCTGGAAATTTATGTAGAAAAAATCTAATACGCCAAAACAATGACGTCAATAACGTCAACAACGTAAACAACGTCAACAGTTACATGACGTCATTTTGAGTGAACACGTGAAATGTAAACAATGAAAATATAAGGTTTTATTTTAATCATAAAATCAACTATTTCACTGGAAATAATATATTCAACAATTAGTGGTGTATAAAAAACATTTACTTTGAATTTTTCAAATAATTATTCATAATGATTTTCAAATATGCAAATTAGTAGAAAAACTAACAGAAAAACTAACAGGAGCAGCAAGTTTTAAAAAATCAAGATTGGGGTGTGTCCCTCTAATACACAAAATTAACTGATGATGCTACAGGATGAATGTGCTGAGAATGTTAATGTTTAATGCATTTGTGTGGCATTGTTGCCATTCTTTGGAAGTTACATTTAGGTCATTGGCAGGAACTCTTTTTTTTTTTGACCCCCATGTATGTTATCACGCTCGTTGGGTAAGCGGCATGCAGACATTTAGTGTTCGCTGCAGTGTCTGCTGCAGACATTTAGTGTCAACTGCAAACATTTAGTGACAGCTGCAGACATTTAGTGTCTGCTGCAGACATTTAGTGTCCACTGCATACATTTAGTGTCCGCTGCAGACATTTAGTGTCTGCTGCAGACATTTAGTGTCCGCTGTAGTGTCCGCTGCAGACATTTAGTGTCCGCTCAATTACTTGAGTAATTCAAATCCAAATTCAACCAAATCTGCAAATAATGCTTATAGGAAAACTATTGGTCCAGTTTGCAACAGTAACCCCAGAATTATCTCCCCTTATTTGGTTACAAAATTGTTGAAATTGACCATGCCCACTCAATAACCTGAGTAAATATAATCAAAATTTAACCAACCTTTGACATTGTCCTTACGAATATATATATATTAGTAAAAATAATGATTTAATTGACAATTACTTCAATTAAGCTCTGATCAGTTATCACTCGATTCTTCAGAAATGAACTACTTCAAGTGAAGTCAAGTAACTTTTATTTAAAGACGGCAAGACATATAAACAATCAACATAAGCTATTAATAAGCTTTGAAACGACATGAATAACATACATACACATAAATAATACATACAGAAGCAGCTATGGTAAGAAAGCATAGGTATGAAACAATGTAGCAACATATGCACGATTAGCCTAAGCTCATTAAAAACTATTGTAGTAGGAGTTATCATGCCTATTCATATACATGTATATGTATATATGGATATTGATCTTAATATCTAGTATATGAGTTTAATGTATAAGAGATATCAAGATTAAATAATGTATAAGAGACATTAAAATCATAGCTCTAAGGTAGATACAAATCAGGTTTAAAATTGAATTGATTTAAAATTCTTAAACGAGATATACACCCTATTTTCAGGAGAAAGATAAATATAACACAAACACATGGTATCATTTTTTTTTATACGTTCGCTCCCCGCCATTGCCATATGCGTTGTGTCCCAGAGCAAGACACTGTCTGCATTTGCTTAGTACTGGTTCTACCCAGGAAGACATCGAGAGTGATTCAAATAAGTTCATAGAGCTTTCGTTACAATCGATGTAAAATAAATAAGTTTAAACTAATACATAACCTTATTATTGTATGGTTTTTGATCATCCATCGTTTGACTGGTTGTATTTCTAAAGCAGAGAATGTTGTATGCTTTCCTGTTTCATGCATTTGTCTTACTGTGCACATCAGTGGGTGCCCCTTTGTGTGTGTGATTCCGTCATAACTAGTCATTACATGCATTCCATTCCATATAGCTGTGGTCCAGAATCAAATACACATTGAATACATGCTATAGAAACCAATGTATGTCTTTATCATTCTAATTCCAAATCTGTTTAACATTTTAGATATGGTTATATCTGTGAATATGGTTATATCTGTGATCGCTATACTTGGCGGAATTGCGTACAACTTCGCATGAACATTCCCTCTATTCGTTGATTGAATTGGATTTTTATAGTCGCACCAACAGCTAAGGTCATATGGCGACTTTCCAGCTTTCACTGGTGGAGGAAGACCCCAGGTGCACCTCCGGGCAATTTTCGTGCACGTGCGGGCACCTGGGTAGAACCACCGACGTTCCGCAACCCTCTATTCATAGAAATAAGTGTAATCGCTGGAACCTTCCGGGCTCCCATTTGGTTCCGGGGCTAAGAATAGGGCCACTGCAGATCCCGTTCCCCCCCCCCCCCCCACACACATTAAAAGTCTTCATCATGACCCCTGTATTGTTTCAGGTGCCATCTCGCTCAAATCACTAGAGCAGTGGCAGAAAACAATTAACGTGGCTCCAGCGTAAATGGAGTGTCTACAACAGAATTTGCAGCAACTCTGCAGTTCTGCAGGTGAGAAGGTTCTAGGCCCATTCTCCATATTTTATCTCGATGTACGTGGAGGATGAGCCTGGCATGTTCATTCCTGTTAGGCGCCATATAACCTTTCATGTGTTGGTGCGTCTTAAAACCCCAATTCAATTCAATTAAATTAAAATGGGACCTTTACTTTAAGATCTGCATGATATATAGTTGTTCACATGATTCGGCATACAATATGGCCGCCAGCAGCCATCTTTGTTACATATACCATGCATACATGTAAATTTCGTAAAACGTGCATGAACGTACGTTGCAGGTGATGTCCAGCCCTAAATCAAAATAACTTCGGTCGGTATTGTGCTGTAAAAGGTATTGCATGATATGTTGGTCCTTAATAAACTTCATTTGATGTGTAATAAAACAAGAGGTCAGTGACCTTGAAGCTCTACTGATTGATTTTGATTTCAGGAAGTAGTCGCTACAGACTTGTTTTTTGAAAATCTATTTTTATCTGTGGCGGCCGTCTTGAATTTCCGGCCGACCTGAAATTTTGCTAGGATCAATTAGACATTAAGAGCAACATTCCTGTGAAGTTTCATGAAAATCCGTCAAGTAGTTTCAGAGAAGTAGTCGCTACAAGTTTTCATTATATAACTCTATGTAAACAAAGATGGCCGCTGGCAGCCATGTTTAACGTCAAATCAAAACGATTTTCGACAAGGACCAACATCATGTCATACTGATCATTTTAGAAAAAGTCCCATATCAATATCTCTTATTGTTTTGAAGAAGTAGTCGCTACAAACTTATTTATTTTAAATCTATTTTTAGCTGTGGCAGCCATCTTGAATATCCGGCCTACCTGAAATTTTTCTAGGATCAACTAGACATCAAGACAACATTCCTGCGAAGTTTCATGAACATCCGTCAAGTAGTTTCAGAGGAGTAGTCGCTACAAGTTTTTACTATATAACTCTATGTAACCAAAGATGGCCACTGGCAGCCATGTTTAACGTCGAATCAAAATAATTTTCCACAAGGATCAACATCATGTCATGCTGATCATTTTAGAAAAAGACCCATATCAATATCACTTATAGTTTTCTAGAAGTAGTCGCTACAAACTTATTTTTTAAAAATCTATTTTTAGCTGTGACGGCCATCTTGAATTTCCGGCCGACCTGAAATTTTTCTAGGATCAATAAGACATCAAGAGCAACATTCCTGTAAAGTTTCATGACAATCCGCCAAGTAGTTTCAGAGGAGTAGTCGCTACAAGTTTTTACTATATAACTCTATGTAAACAAAGATGGCCGCTGGCAGCCATGTTTAACGTTGAATCAAAACGGGAGCGGTGGACAACTTACGATCACGCTCATTATTATAACCGCGAGTGTATATTTAGTTTGGGCTGCGAGTTCAAATGCCCAATGCGGTTTTTCTTTTTTTTGTACCGAGATGGAATTCCGTCACACAATCTTGCTTTTAATTAGTAAATATTCAATAATGTTTAGTGTGTAATGTTTGCGAACATAATAAGTGTGTGTTTTAAAAGCTAAAAGTTACGGACATTGTCCCTTTAAAGTGATACTGGATTAATAAATTGAAACTATAATTTTAATGCTTGATAAAAACTTCAAGATTGCCTTGTGTCCCTTTAAACATTTTATTAAAGCCACACCACTTGAACATTTTCCCTTCTAAGCCCCGTTTGGTTGCCGGGGTAGAATACAACCACTGCAAACACACCGTCTCATGCAGAGGGGTAGGACCCCCATTCATATTCATTTGGTCATTTTTTGTTCATGCTCATTCATGCATTGTTTCAGGTGCCATCTCGCTCACATCACTAAGAGCAGTGGCAGAAAAACAATAAACGTGGCTCCAACCGTAAATGGAGTGTCTACAATAGAATTTGCAGCAACTCTGCAGTTTAAGGTGAGAAGGTCCTAGGCCCATTCTCCATATTTTATCTCTGTACATGGAGGATGAGCTGGCATGTTCATGCCTGTTAGGCCCATATAACCTTTCATGTGTTGGTGCGCCTTAAAACCCAATTCAATTAATTTCTAAGCACCAACAATAACTTTTTTTTATTGAAGTTATCACCCTATCCTGACTTTTGACTCATTTTTCCAGAAAGATAAAAAATGGTCTGAAGTTGTTACCTTCACAAATTAAGACATGCAATCAAAACCATAAAAGAACTGTTACACATTTTAAACTGAAAAAAATATAATTTCATTTTGTCTGGCCTGCAGCAACCAAACTGCATAGTTTTTAATTTACACAGTACTTGAGTGAAAGTCACATATAAGTTCTGTTACAAATATGTTTTTACCTAAATTTCAATGACTGCATTATTGAACCTGGCAACATTGTCGGAAATGTTAACGTTTACATACTGAATGTCTATCGGAGCAGGAAATGCCACTCGTCCGCTCACTATGACGAGTGCTCATTAATGCAGAACTTTTTAGAAATTCAGATAAATTCGTTAACAATTTATCAATTTGACCATTCAAATATTACGTAGGACGAGTAACTCAGAAACAGACTTTCCTGCCCTGTCTATTTTGCCGACCCTTGTGGTTCATTACTCTAATATTGAAAATCTTGATTACCTTAACTTGCCTCAAAATTATATTTGAAACATTCTTCTCTTAAATTTTGTTAAGCATATCTCTGTGAAATAATTTTCAGATAAAAAAAAATCTTACTTGACAACATTACATATATGTCGTAACATATATAAGTCGAAATATAATATCTGTTCTGTTCTGTTCTGTATGACATTTATCTATGTTTCTTGAAGATTTGTCCGAGGTGTTTTGTCAATTGCGACTTTCTGTTAATGTGACTGCTACTAAAGGAAGCTGACTTCAACGATAGTGCTAAGAAGATAAAATAAATATAATTAAAATAGAAGCAAACAAAGACGACATAATTGGAGAAAAGCTAAAAGCAAACCACTTCATTTCTTTGGACCGTAGGTCGTTCACCAATTTTCAATAGAAAATAATTGTTGTGACTCCTGTGTTCATATAAAACAATGGTTGTGTCCTGTTTTCTGCAATTATTAGGTCTTAATGTTAAAAAAAATACTGATATTGTTGCTTAAAGCCTATTGCTTCTAGTTGCATGTAGCTACTAGTAACCATTGTTATTGATAGTGATATTAATGTTTCGTCGTGCTTGTTATGTGCAATGTTTATTATTTATATTGTTAGTGTATCCATCTTGTACAAAAACACTCTTATATGTATATTCATGAAGATAAAAGAGTAAAATGTCACCCAGTTTATTTATATATACAGAATATTATGTACAACATTATGATGTTAAATGAAAGAATGTGGAGTGAGAAATGGACATAAAAAATGTACTAGATTAGATGGACACACACATTTTGACACATTTTAAAGGAACACACGGCAATCTTATTTATCAAGCGTTAAATTAGCACTAAGTTTTATTAACTCGACTTTAAACCTGCTTGCATATAGTTAAATGAAATTTTGAGTTATCAGATGTTCCACCAATTATTGCACCAATAATATATCAAAACCTTTGTAGAATATACCAAGGTTTTGATATAGTATTGGTGCAATATATAGAGTATATTGTTTTGTTTTGGGTGAATATAGGCTTTATTTTCATCGAGAAGTGAGAAAACTTATGTTTTCGCGAGTGCTTTAGCACGAGTGAAAATATTTGAATTTTCTCACTTCGAGATGAAAATAAAACCTATATTCACCCAAAACAAAACAAACCAACAAATATTCTATTTATTGTTTACTTACAACCTGGAAATTTATGTAGAAAAAATCTAATACGCCAAAACAATGACGTCAATAACGTCAACAACGTAAACAACGTCAACAGTTACATGACGTCATTTTGAGTGAACACGTGAAATGTAAACAATGAAAATATAAGGTTTTATTTTAATCATAAAATCAACTATTTCACTGGAAATAATATATTCAACAATTAGTGGTGTATAAAAAACATTTACTTTGAATTTTTCAAATAATTATTCATAATGATTTTCAAATATGCAAATTAGTAGAAAAACTAACAGAAAAACTAACAGGAGCAGCAAGTTTTAAAAAATCAAGATTGGGGTGTGTCCCTCTAATACACAAAATTAACTGATGATGCTACAGGATGAATGTGCTGAGAATGTTAATGTTTAATGCATTTGTGTGGCATTGTTGCCATTCTTTGGAAGTTACATTTAGGTCATTGGCAGGAACTCTTTTTTTTTTTGACCCCCATGTATGTTATCACGCTCGTTGGGTAAGCGGCATGCAGACATTTAGTGTTCGCTGCAGTGTCTGCTGCAGACATTTAGTGTCAACTGCAAACATTTAGTGACAGCTGCAGACATTTAGTGTCTGCTGCAGACATTTAGTGTCCACTGCATACATTTAGTGTCCGCTGCAGACATTTAGTGTCTGCTGCAGACATTTAGTGTCCGCTGTAGTGTCCGCTGCAGACATTTAGTGTCCGCTCAATTACTTGAGTAATTCAAATCCAAATTCAACCAAATCTGCAAATAATGCTTATAGGAAAACTATTGGTCCAGTTTGCAACAGTAACCCCAGAATTATCTCCCCTTATTTGGTTACAAAATTGTTGAAATTGACCATGCCCACTCAATAACCTGAGTAAATCTAATCAAAATTTAACCAACCTTTGACATTGTCCTTACGAATATATATATTAGTAAAAATAATGATTTAATTGACAATTACTACAATTAAGCTCTGATCAGTTATCACTCGATTCTTCAGAAATGAACTACTTCAAGTGAAGTCAAGTAACTTTTATTTAAAGACGGCAAGACATATAAACAATCAACATAAGCTATTAATAAGCTTTGAAACGACATGAATAACATACATACACATAAATAACACTTACAGAAGCAGCTATGGTAAGAAAGCATAGATATGAAACAATGTAGCAACATATGTACGATTAGCCTAAGCTCATTAAAAACTATTGTAGTAGGAGTTATCATGCCTATTCATATACATGTATATGTATATATGGATATTGATCTTAATATCTAGTATATGAGTTTAATGTATAAGAGATATCAAAATTAAATAATGTATAAGAGACATTAAAATCATAGCTCTAAGGTAGATACAAATCAGGTTTAAAATTGAATTGATTTAAAATTCTTAAACGAGATATACACCCTATTTTCAGGAGAAAGATAAATATAACACAAACACATGGTATGAGGTTTTTTTATACGTTCGCTCCCCGCCATTGCCATATGCGTTGTGTCCCAGAGCAAGACACTGTCTGCATTTGCTTAGTACTGGTTTTACCCAGGAAGACATCGAGAGTGATTCAAATAAGTTCATAGAGCTTTCGTTACAATCGATGTAAAATAAATAAGTTTAAACTAATACATAACCTTATTATTGTATGGTTTTTGATCATCCATCGTTTGACTGGTTGTATTTCTAAAGCAGAGAATGTTGTATGCTTTCCTGTTTCATGCATTTGTCTTACTGTGCACATCAGTGGGTGCCCCTTTGTGTGTGTGATTCCGTCATAACTAGTCATTACATGCATTCCATTCCATATAGCTGTGGTCCAGAATCAAATACACATTGAATACATGCTATAGAAACCAATGTATGTCTTTATCATTCTAATTCCAAATCTGTTTAACATTTTAGATATGGTTATATCTGTGAATATGGTTATATCTGTGATCGCTATACTTGGCGGAATTGCGTACAACTTCGCATGAACATTCCCTCTATTCGTTGATTGAATTGGATTTTTATAGTCGCACCAACAGCTAAGGTCATATGGCGACTTTCCAGCTTTCACTGGTGGAGGAAGACCCCAGGTGCACCTCCGGGCAATTTTCGTGCACGTGCGGGCACCTGGGTAGAACCACCGACGTTCCGCAACCCTCTATTCATAGAAATAAGTGTAATCGCTGGAACCTTCCGGGCTCCCATTTGGTTCCGGGGCTAAGAATAGGGCCACTGCAGATCCCGTTCCCCCCCCCCCCCCCCCCCCCCCCCCACACACACACATTAAAAGTCTTCATCATGACCCCTGTATTGTTTCAGGTGCCATCTCGCTCAAATCACTAGAGCAGTGGCAGAAAACAATTAACGTGGCTCCAGCGTAAATGGAGTGTCTACAACAGAATTTGCAGCAACTCTGCAGTTCTGCAGGTGAGAAGGTTCTAGGCCCATTCTCCATATTTTATCTCGATGTACGTGGAGGATGAGCCTGGCATGTTCATTCCTGTTAGGCGCCATATAACCTTTCATGTGTTGGTGCGTCTTAAAACCCCAATTCAATTCAATTAAATTAAAATGGGACCTTTACTTTAAGATCTGCATGATATATAGTTGTTCACATGATTCGGCATACAATATGGCCGCCAGCAGCCATCTTTGTTACATATACCATGCATACATGTAAATTTCGTAAAACGTGCATGAACGTACGTTGCAGGTGATGTCCAGCCCTAAATCAAAATAACTTCGGTCGGTATTGTGCTGTAAAAGGTATTGCATGATATGTTGGTCCTTAATAAACTTCATTTGATGTGTAATAAAACAAGAGGTCAATGACCTTGAAGCTCTACTGATTGATTTTGATTTCAGGAAGTAGTCGCTACAGACTTGTTTTTTGAAAATCTATTTTTATCTGTGGCGGCCGTCTTGAATTTCCGGCCGACCTGAAATTTTGCTAGGATCAATTAGACATTAAGAGCAACATTCCTGTGAAGTTTCATGAAAATCCGTCAAGTAGTTTCAGAGAAGTAGTCGCTACAAGTTTTCATTATATAACTCTATGTAAACAAAGATGGCCGCTGGCAGCCATGTTTAACGTCAAATCAAAACGATTTTCGACAAGGACCAACATCATGTCATACTGATCATTTTAGAAAAAGTCCCATATCAATATCTCTTATTGTTTTGAAGAAGTAGTCGCTACAAACTTATTTATTTTAAATCTATTTTTAGCTGTGGCAGCCATCTTGAATATCCGGCCGACCTGAAATTTTTCTAGGATCAACTAGACATCAAGACAACATTCCTGCGAAGTTTCATGAACATCCGTCAAGTAGTTTCAGAGGAGTAGTCGCTACAAGTTTTTACTATATAACTCTATGTAACCAAAGATGGCCACTGGCAGCCATGTTTAACGTCGAATCAAAATAATTTTCCACAAGGATCAACATCATGTCATGCTGATCATTTTAGAAAAAGACCCATATCAATATCACTTATAGTTTTCTAGAAGTAGTCGCTACAAACTTATTTTTTAAAAATCTATTTTTAGCTGTGACGGCCATCTTGAATTTCCGGCCGACCTGAAATTTTTCTAGGATCAATAAGACATCAAGAGCAACATTCCTGTAAAGTTTCATGACAATCCGCCAAGTAGTTTCAGAGGAGTAGTCGCTACAAGTTTTTACTATATAACTCTATGTAAACAAAGATGGCCGCTGGCAGCCATGTTTAACGTTGAATCAAAACGATTTTTGACAAGGATCAACATCATGTCATGCTGATCATTTTAGAAAAAGTCCCATATCAATATCACTTATAGTTTTCAAGAAGTAGTCGCTACAAACTTGTATTTTAAAACTCTATTTTTAGCTTTGGTGGCCATCTTGGATTTCACATCAACATGAATTTTTGCTAGGATCAACTAGTCTTTATGGGCAACATTTCTGTAAAGTTTCATGAATATCCATCCAGTAGTTTCAGAGGAGTTGTCGCTACAAATAAAAGTTTACGGACAGACGGACGGACGACGGACGCCGCACCACGGCATAAGCTCTGCTGATCTCTGATCAGTCGAGCTAAAAATGACCACCAGCTAGCATGCTTTTTTTACAAAAAAGAACACTGGATAACCTTATAATTTCTTCAGACCTTTTTGTCTCGCCCACCATAGTGGGTAGCGAGACCTAGCAGTCATTTGCGGTGGCGTCAGCATTTTAAATCAACTGCCGGTATATCTCAACAACAGCTGCTCGAATCTTTCTGAAACTGTAAGATGCTTTGTTGGGTCAAGGGACATCACGTTATGCCAAAATTACCAAGGTCAAGGTAATATTTTGCGTTATTTTCCCAAAACTTAAAGGGGGTACATCAGGATATTTCTAGAAACATCTTAAATTATAAAATTGTTCCATTTCATGATTAAACACTTATATCAATCAAAATATGCTATTAGAACCATGTTGTTAATGTCTTAACTTTGAATACACCATATAGCTAGGACGGAATCAGACGTAAAATGCTGAAATTAACCATGGTGCATCACCTAGGATAGCACATATTACTGTGCTGAATCAATTTTCATTGCAAAACAGGGATCATTTTTAGGCTCATTCATTTTATTTTGGCCATGTAGAATAGAAAATGTTAATATTTGTCAATTTTAAGTCGGACACTTAGACCCCCATGAAAAGCCTGATGTACTTCCTTTAACCTTGGTTAGGTAACTTAATCCCAGTTAACTGTATGTGATTGCCTCATTTTCTTTGTTTGATACTTGGTTATATGTAGTGTTGGCATTGATGTAGTGTTGGCATTGGTGGACATCACTGAATGACAAAATTTACCAAGGTCAAGGTCATATTTTGCTTATTTTCCCCAAACTTAACCTTGGTTAGGTAACTTTTATATGATTGCCTCACTTTATTTCTTTGGTACTTAGTCATATGTATTGTTGGCATTGGACATAGCTGAACGACAAAAAAGACCAAAGTCAGGGTCATGTTTTGCATTATTTACCCTAAACATCAGTTTGGTTAGGTAAGTTAGCCTCGGTTAACTTTTTCTGATAACTTAATTTCTTTGTTTGATACTTGGTCATATGTATTGTTGGCATTAGTGGACATTGCTGAACGACAAAACATACCAAGGTCAAGGTCACATTTTGCATTATTTTCCCAAAACTACACCCTGGTTAAACCAATTAAACTCAGTAACAACTTCTTATGATTACCTCGCTTTTATTTGTTTGATACTTGGTCATATGAAGTGTTGTCCTTGTCGGACATCATTTAAGCACACATTTAATAAAATATTTTGTATGCAGTTTGCCGCGGTGGGCGAGACTCCGTCAGACCGAGGTCTTGTAAGTGAACTCACAAATGAAATTGGTCTGGAATAAAAAAATACCTCCGGTCAAATACTTAAATAGAAAAGCTTGTGATCGCTAATTATCGAAATTAGTAAACAGGATCATAATATGCATGACATTTAGTTGATCTCCAAACGAAATTCTTGTTGAATTGGCATCCAAGGTGTCCGCCAATGGCCATCTATGTTTACATACAATTTAATAGGGTATCTTGCAATCTTAGACTACTACTGAACGTTTCGTGCATATTTGGTCATAAATGAAATTCAGCTTCTCAACAAGGTACTGTACTGGTTCTACACAGGAATAAGTGGGTGGTCTGCCTCCACCACTAAATCGACTGTCATACAAGCCTAAACTGTGCTTGAAATGACTTTCCAACAGGCAGATGGTCTATTATCCAGGCACACTCAACCGGCATGACTGTTATACTTTGAGAGAAGTCCTGCGAGAGGTCAGGATGATCGAGACTAATATGCAGAAACAGCTAAAACTGACCAACACTTAAATTTTCAATAGAACCGTAAGAATTACTGATACATGACCTTTACTGCATGAAATGTTGTTGCCCTTACATGAATTCTTCCAAGTGTAGCAACGGCAGCCATCTTTATTTAGACGTTTCGACATTCATGCGGTCGGTGCTTATCCAATTCTGCCCCGTGTGGTTCCGGGGTCTCCGTTTGGTTCCGAGGCAAAGAATGGGGCCACTGCAGATCCCGTTGGAGGGGTAGGCAGAGAGGTAGAATTCCCCAAAAATCATTTTATCATTTTTAGTCCCCCACCGGTCCCGGGGGGACTATAGGTTTGCACCCTGTACGTCCGTACGTCCGAAATGCTTGTCCGGGCCATATTTTCAATACTATAAGACTGAGATACCAAACTTGGTATGTGGATACATCTTGGGATAGCGGTGTGTCGCATACCAAAAAAAGGTCACTGTGACCTCTGTCATAGAAGATGCTTGTCCGGACCGTATTTTCAATACTATAACACTTAGAGATACCAAACTTGATATTTGAATACATCTTGGGATAGCGGTGTGTCGCACACCAAATTAAGGTCACAGTGACCTTGACCTGTGACCTCTGTCATAGAAAATGTTCCGAAAATGCTTGTCCTGGCCATATTTTCAATACTATAAGACTGAGATACCAAACTTGGTATGTGGATACATCTTGGGATAGTGGTGTGTCGTGTATCACTGTGACCTTGACCTTGATCTGTGACCTATGCCATAGAAAATGCTTGTCCGGACCGTATTTTCAATACTATAACACTTAGAAATACCAAACTTGGTATTTGAATACATCTTGGGATAGTGGTGTGTCGCGTACCAAAATAAGGTCATTGTGACCTTGACCTTGACCTGTGACCTCTGTCATAGAAAATGCTTGTCCGGACCGTATTTTCAATACTATAACACATAGAGATACCAATCTTGGTATGTGGATACATCTTGGGATAGCGGTGTGTCGCGTACCAAAATAAGGTCATTGTGACATTGACCTTGACCTGTGACCTCTGTCATAGAAAATGCTTGTCCGGACCGTATTTTCAATACTGTAACACTTAGAGATACCAAACTTGGGATGTGGATACATCTTGGGATAGCGGTGTGTCGCGTACCGAAATAAGGTCACTGTGACGCCAATTCAAATATACAGTTCTGGAAAGGAGTACTAGTATTATGCAACGTAACAGAAATACAGCAAACGGTGACTTGTTTTTCCTAAATGTAATTCAACTTCCTGAGGAAATTCAGAATAGCTGTAAAGACTTAAAACAGCCTAAATACGGTCTGGAACCATAACATTTATTGATAAAGACACTAATAAAGTGATTCGCAAGAAATGTGGTTGGTCCTTCGTGAAATGCATGTTGATCCAACTTCCAAGATGGCCGCCAGTGATTAATTTGTTTGCATATACATGCAAAGTAAAATCTTGAGATTTCTCCCGAACATTTGATCGGATCATTCACAGATAGATATATAAATCTTTTATTTTTCCTCCCATTTGGAGAGCCAGTAATACATGTTTCTACAACAGAATACAGATAGAACATGCTAATACAATGGAATACAAATTGAACATTAAACAACATGCACGAACTATATATTACGTATTTCCAGTAACCATAGAATAATAAAGTTATTTGTAAATGAGGTATTTGACCACATATTTACTTTCTTTAAAGAAGAACATTATGCACCTTTACACGCTTAATATATAGTAAGTTCATTTAGCGCATAAACCACATTTTCTTTTACTTTTACCGATTACCAGCATGTATGAATACCTTTCAACAAATATCTAAATATCTGTTTTATCTAATAACACAGCAATAGTCCATGACTTTGACTCAATAATGTATAACTTCATGACTAATATTATTATTTGTTAACAATTGTATGCATCTGGTGGATGGCCGTTACACTAATTTTAAGACACTCTGTGCAGTCATCCTCACTAGTGAGAACACACTCTGTACAGTCATCCTCACTAGTGAGAACACACTCTGTGCAGTCATCCTCACTAGTGAGAACAGACTTTGAACCATTGAGCAAGGACAATATTTGATCTCTAGGGCTCCGAGTTATAAAGCATGTAAATACATTTAGACCAAATCTCACATATAGTGTTTTCCATAGCTTGTGTCTGATGCCTTCAGTAGTAGGACATTCAAGTATTATATGTTCTACCACATTACTCAAAATCGTGTTTATACGTTTTGGACACTTCGTCGTGAAGTTATCATAAAATAACTTATTTAGTACAGTCATTGTGCTTCCGCACTGGTTGGAATATCTTGGACATGACTTACTTAGTAACCAGATAGGCGAAACGTTATTAATATGGCTAGGTTTAACGATGCTTAACTGTCTAAGCTGTTCATCTCTTCCAACAATTGCTACCCAGTGTGTATCTTGATATTTATTTAATGTTATATCAACGATATGTTTCCATACACTTTTGGTCGGAAAGTAACCTGTATTAAGAAAATCCTCATAAGAAAATCCTCAATAGCACCATTTAAGGTGTATTTTCACACAATACGATTAATATCAGGAAAAATCCTCTTTTTCCATACGGATTATCAAAGTAGTGAACAATTCTTGATCCACGGACAACCGACATAACTGACCAAAGAATACCAATTTTCTTCTATCAATTTCACATAGAGGTTTAGCACCAATTCAGCTCAAGCTTATGTCGGTTCTGGACCGCTTTGGGATACACTGCATATATTTGATGCAAAATCTATGCGCTTTTTCTAATTCTGCAGTTTGTGGGTGTTAAGTCGCACCATAGTTCACATCATTAAAGGGCTTTCGGAAGCACAATTGATTTGTATATGTTAATAGACGTTGTTGGATGAAGTCCGTCTTCATGAATACCAGAATTTACAAGATTGAGAAACGTACCCCTAAGCTTATTAAAGGCGTTTTTAACGTTTGTTTCGAGAGACATATACTTATTGATTTCAATACCAAGATGAGTATACGTGTCAGTCTAACATGCGATTAGGTCCAATATTCCAAGAACGGTTACTATTCACAAACTCATGTTTCGTTTCATTAAATACAATTATGCCACACTTGCTTGGATTATAGTCAAATCGCCGTTTGCAGGCGTAGCGATAACACATGTCCGTCATATTTTGAAGACCATTTCTGGAGAAAGATATTAAAACCATATCATCAGCTACTGTTGGACAGCTACAGTTGATGTCAAGTACACATAATCCAAAACCGGAATCCTCTATTTCTTGTACTAATCAAGGTACGATAGAGGACTGTTAACTCCGCCTTGTCTGGTACCTTGTTTGATATCTATCCAACCCGATTGTATCCCACGAAATCTCGCTTTACTTATCATGCCAGTGTAAAAGTCCAGCACTGCTACACATATAGTTAACAAGCAAGGTTTTACGCAAGCGTAAAATAGCTAGTTAACATAATAATATATCAAGTCACGGGTGTTAAAACAATATTGAAAAAAATAAATGTTGTCACGGAGACATAAACTCGCCACGACCGTTTTTCCTTACATTCTTCCCGATTTTTACCATCAGTTCTTCCTACCAATCATTTTAAACCAATGTGGGCGACCTCGCTTCTTTCTGTTCAAATACCTTGACATGCCTTACATATTGATTACAATTACCTTGTAACATCAGCACAGAAATACAATTGTTCACATGTAAGGGATACGTGTGCATTAGAGTGTGCATTACAACACATATAAACTGTTCACTGTTACCATGTGTAATTATAAGATTGCGTTATCAAAGTGAAAAATGTCAAGGAACTTGCTACCTTACCATCAGCAATAATGAAACCAATGAAAATTAAAAAAAAAAAAAGAAGGAAAATCAGCAGGCTTGAACCCTACCTTCCTGGGCAGTAACACGGCGCCTCGACCAATTGCGCTATTGAGGCTTGTGAATGATCCATCGCTAATATACGTATAATATTAATGATGACATGCTACATTTTTCAGTAGACTGGTTTACGAAGACGTCATTTCAGCAAGTGAAATGGTAAACTTTCAACGTTACAAAATATGTGTTTATACCATTCAAGATTTTCAGACGAGTTCTCTAGGAATTCAAGTTGTAAAGCATGCTTATTGCCACTTACATGAGTCACAGTCTGTTAACCATAGACAGATATAAAAGCAATATAAGAGTCAGCTGCCTTCGGCCGCTGAATGATCGCCACTCATCTAGAACCGCAAATGGTACTGCTGTTGATTAAAACCATGAAAGTATGCTTGAAAAACAATCTTTATATTTGGTGAGTTTACAATGTAACAAAAGGGCAAACATGCGACTCGAACGTTTTTTTTTTTATTAATACAATATAGGACTACCTGATTGGATATTATACCATCAACTCGTCTGCTACGATATAATCAGTACAAGATGCATTTTTTTGTTATATCGTTTCAATCTTATTTTTTTTCTTAAAAAAACCCACGCAAAAAACAAACCAAAAACAACAACAAAAAAGTCCAATACAAAGGAAGAAGATTTTATTTATATACGTTCACTTAACCTAGTTAAAAAGCGTGTCGTATTGTATAATACATGTCTGATATTTAATCCGCTACTTGTATTGATATATTTTGAAAAGAATTGGAACGTTACAAGTAATACTCCACACCGAGAGCGTAATATTGACACAAGCTTAACATTGTAATGATTCTATTTAGCTAGATATGCGCAGTAAATACCGGGTAACATGTGAACATTTGAAGGCATGATTGATTTATTTAATCACATGGTTTAAGAATATTTCGAGCGCCACTTTGGCCGGTATGGTAAATACGCTGTGTTTGAAAAGGTCTCACCTCTCACCTCTGCGGGTTCGAATCTCACTGGGGCTTGACTTGTAAGTGAGAATATGTCGATTCTTACGGACGGCGGAGGGTATACAATATTGGTTTTACCCAGAAAAAGACGAAGGTCTGCCTCCACCATGAACAAATCTACAGTCATATTTAGCCTTAAATGTGCTGAAAATTACATAAAACACCATTCAATCAACAAAGAAAATTTCGATTAATTGGTCCTGAGTTTTGCAGCTCATGGACGGCCACCGAAAAATAAATTAATTGAAAATGCACCTTTTATTTGAGTTTATCACCACTTACAGCGCACAGGAATAAACATTCCATGTTCACCATTTACTTAAGTCGGAAAAAAATCAATAAAAGAAGAAAAGAAAGGAATATATCAATGTGCTGAGCGTGCCTAGAAACGTGCATGGTTGTTGCAAAATATGTTGTAGACATTTCAAGCACTGGCGCCACCACTAAAGTAGCCCCTGACACAACAATGCAGGGGTCATACACAACAATGCAGGGGTCATACACAACAATGCAGGGGTGATGATGAAGACTTTGAAGAAGCTTAACTGTGACAATATGAACATGATTCAGGTGGAAGTCTGCCACTTTGAAGATAAACACTGGCCCTATTATTTCCCGGGAACCAACACTGCCCTATTATTGCCCGGGAACCACACGGACCACGTTCTGTCACCTTTACTTTGGTTGAATGATTGATGTTCTCTGTTCTTAAAAAGGCTAGAAAGCTTTGTCTGTCTCTTGATCTTCAACTTCATCTATTTGATTCGATGGTCAGTCCAATACTATTATATGGGTCGGAGGTCTGGGGTTGTAAGAATGTAAATATTATTAATCAATTCCAGTTAAAATATTGTAAAATGGTATTAAAACTCAAAACTTCAACACCAAATATTATGATTTATGGTGAACTTGGGAGAATGCCAATGGATTGTATTATAAAGAGTAGAGTTCTGAACTACTGGTGTAAATTGGTCAATAGTAAAGAAGATAAGATTTGTCGTATAATGTATAAACTAATGTATGAACTTGATAAAAGCAATGTTTTCCATTCTCCTTGGATAGGTTATGTCAAGACTTCACTTGATCAGCTTGGTTTTTCTGAATATTGGTTAAATCAAAATGTTCCATATCCACTTGTTTTTAGAAATTTAATAAAAAGCAGAATTAAAGATATATATAATCAATCCTGGAATACCACAGTCTATGAATCCCCAAAATGTGTGAGTTATAGAATTTTCAAAAATACTTTTGCGTTTGAGAGGTATCTAGTAGATTTACCGCTGAATCTTGCATTGTCACTTTGCCATTTTAGATGTTCTAATCATAAACTCCCAGTGGAAAAAGGCAGACTTTATAATATAGAGAGAAGATTAAGAACTTGTGATTTGTGTCATTTAAATGTGCTTGGTGATGAATTTCATTACATTTTTGTTTGCACTTTTTTTAAAAATGAAAGAAAGAAATATATTTCCTCTAATTCTATTATTGCAAATACATATAATTTTAGAAACATTTTTCAATCTATAGATAATTATGAATTGTTAAAACTGTCATTATTTGTTAAAAAAATTATTGATAAATTTAAGTAACTATTTTTCACCTTCCCCTATTAATTTTACATTTATTACTCAGTATTAATATACGAAACTCATTCCATCTAGTCATTTTATCTTGAATTGAAATTATTTTGTGTTTATATTCTATGTTATGATTCAACTTTGTAAATATTGTTATTGATGTTATTTTCATTTGTGTTTGTTAATGCTCATGCCCAGTTGGGCCCAGCTTATGAAATAAAACTTGAAACTTGAAACTTGAAACTTGATTGATTGTTCAAATAATATGTATGTATGTATGTATTGGTTGATTGACTGATTTTATTGATTTAATGATGTTATCAGTTAAAATAGTTTGAGGTCATAGTATAAAGGACACCATTTGCATTATAAATCTAGGTGTTGACCCTTCATATATCACCGCATTCCCAAGGTATTGTGGAACAGTGTCTAGCAATCACCTATATCCTGGTATTAGCTTTGTTTTCCACCTAGACACCAATAGCGTGACACAATGTGGATAGATAGACTGATACGTTCCATTGTCTCACCTAATTCTAAATTATTTATCTTCTGTTGATTAAGGCAAGTTTAAATGAAAACAATGACTACAAAGACGTGCTTGCAAAGAATCATAAGCAGACAAGGATGTTTGTAATACATACGAGATAAAACAAATGAAAATAAATGCAACTGAGTGCCAATTCTCCTTAACACATATAAGGTCATTCGATGACCTCAGAGTTAAATGAGATGAAGGTAGAAGCTTTCCACCAGACGGAGAGAACACACGAAGTGCATAGGTTTCCACCAGTCGGAGCGAACCCACGCAGTGTAGAGGTTTACCAATCAAGGCCCACTCCGCTGAGCTACAAAGGCCTCTGGGTTATAAATAAGAATATATAATATAAGAAATATATTTATACAAAATCAATACAACGTTTTAGGAAGTGGCTGTGGCATTTAAAGACACATTTCCCAACTGAATGTTGTCGCTGAAAAATCATGGATAGCATGCTTTTTAACTGCTTACTTCTCGCTGACTTATATTGAGGCCCCATCACAGTTTTTTTCTTTTCATTTACTATTACCTTAGTTTTTGATATAAAATATATTGTAACTAAAAACACTAGATTGTTTATTATGGGGGAGCATATAGTCGCCGCTTTTTCCGTCCGTCCGTGTGTGCGTCCGTCCGTCCGTCCGTCACACGTTTTGTCCGGAGCATAACTCAAAATGTATGTTTGATTAAAGTTCGTGTGAATGATTAGGACAATGAGACGGAGTGCAGTTCATAGGAACCATAACTCTAGCTTCACTACTTTTTTTAATTACCTCCCTTTTTTTAAGCATAATAGAGTTCCGTACGGATTCATTTTGAATAAGGAAGCACTCACACTAAACATTACTTTTTTCTGTGTAACTTTCGGGATGCATCCATCGGTTCTACCGATTCTCTTCTTGTTATTATTAATATCAGAAAACAAACAACAACACACGAACACGAAGTGAACATTTTACTGCACCATATATTAATATTAGTTCCCCCTATGGCCAATATGAGGTTGTCCATATGTCCCTCACCGCTGCGGGTTCGATTTCCCATGGGGCCAGGACTGTTTAGTATGCGAGTATCAAGCTATCCAGCTTGCTTGCGGAACGTCGGTGGTTCTACTCAGGTACGCGCCCGTGCACGAAAAAATACCCGGGTTTGCACCTTGGGTCTTCGTCCACCAATACAAGACTGGAATGTCGCCAAATGACCTAAGCTGTTGGTGCAACTATAAAATCCAGTTTAATGAATTCATATAAGATTTGGTTGAATTCCGACAAGCGGTTTCTGAGAAAAAGTTGTCAGAAGCAAAAGATAACGACGACGACAGACCGATAACGGACGGACGACGGACGTAGAGTGATTCCAAAACATCACATTGAGCCTTCGGCTCAGGCGATCAAAAACACTGACAGATGACAACGATTTTTGAATTTTGAAGTTCCGATGAGATTCTTGCATTTGAGATTTACTAAAACGTGGCAGAGAAGTAACTGACAATAGAGTATATTGTGCTAAAAATACAAAAACTATTAATTGTTAACACGGGTCTTTTAAGAAAATCCATATATACATCGTTGTTTTAACATATATACAAGCGCAAATAAAATGCAAAACGGTTATAATTTTTACTACATTATTATACACTCTTTATGGGACGGGCCTCATCCGTTGACAAAAAACTAATAATCTCAATTTCCTTGTGCAAATGTATTTCTAACAGCGATTTACAGTAACCTATAGAAATCCCCCCCCCCCCCACTCCCCCCCCCCCCCCCACCCTCCCCAAATACAATAGGCTCGAAATGTGTCTTTAAGGAAGACAAAATGTAAACTTTTTATAGAAGATGGTACATATTGTTAATTCCATGGGTTAAACGCAGTAATGATGTATACACGATACAATGTTAATTCCATGGGTTCAACGCAGTAATGATGTAAAGACGATACAGCCTATGTTAATTCCATGGGTTAAACGCAGTAATGATGTATACACGATACAGCCTATGTTAATTCCATGGGTTAAACGCAGTAATGATGTATACACGATACAGCCTATGTTAATTCCATGGGTTAAACGCAGTAATGATGTATACACGATGCAGCCTATGTTAATTCCATGGGTTAAACGCAGTAATGATGTAAACACGATACAGCCTATGTTAATTCCATGGGTTAAACGCAGTAATGATGTATACACGATACACATTTGTCTATGTTTTTGTATACATTGTAGTATGTTTATGTTTCATCTTGATTGATTTTAGACAGCGTTTCATTTTAAAATATCGCATAAATTATATATATTATATTGGTAAATATGTTATTAAGGGGCCTTAAGGGAGATTGCTATGCCAGCTGAGAATTCTTATTTCAATGAGGTAAAAAACCCATCACAAACAGGACTATTTTAATGTGGAGTGTAAAACAATGATTGTGTATACTTATAATGGTGCCCCTTTATTCGATTTAAACATATTTTACTGCCATATAACAGCATTAGAGTGCTGTGGTCTAGTGGTAGAGCGTAAGACCCATGATCCAAAAGTCGTGGGTTCGATCCCCGCCATAACCATATGTGTCGTGTCCCTGCATTGCTTAGTACTGGTTTTACCCAGGAAGACAATCAAAAAGTACCTTAGAAGCGAATCGCTTACAACAGGTATAGAATACAGTACAACAGGTATAGAATACAGTACAACAGGTATAGAATACAGTAAGAAATTAGTTACGGTCTTCCCCTTTATTCTATTTTGTCTACAATCGGTTACTGTTCACAGTGATTTTAAATGTTGATTTACTACAAAACCTTTCTCAAAACTCTGTCCATGTGTTCAGGTCATATAATAATGTATATGTGCCGATTATAAGTATAGGTTTATTCACGAGTTCTTAAAATACCCACGATTGAATATGCGTAAAATGAATTATAAGTTGGTAACTCTTAATTCGATGCTCCAGTTTTGGGGGTTTGCCCAGGCTGGTTAAAGCCGTTTATATTGTGTTTGTAGAGTTTGGATTTTCAAAATATGTAAATAATATATACAGCTCGTCGTCAGTAGGTTTTAAAACGGTGTGTACATATGTTGTAAAATTTGCCTGTTAGTGGCGGGATAGGGACTTTAACAAACTGGAAAAACACATATTCAGACCAATGTAGTTTGGGAACAGTAAACACAACTCAAACTATTCTTCAGAAAATAATGTCTTTACTGAAACATCGATGAGATATTGGTAACTAGCACAAGGATCACAACATGCTAATAACATACAAATGTAAAGCACGATTCACTGCAATATTACAAGTCAACAAAAGCATTTTCGTCAAATCCGAAATAAGTTCTTGCTAAAGTTATTGCGAACATTTTTTTCTCAAACAATGATTGACAAATCTGCGAAGGATATACTGAAGTATATAATATACGGAGGGGAAAAAGTTTAGCAAGTTTGTTAGATGAAATAATACTGTATACTGACATTCTGGGATTTGACGGGCTTGACCCCTACGTTCATTTATTCGTTATGTCAATAAGATATTCGACTGTTATTGACGTGTGTTTTAAACGGCCGAAACGAATCTTAACATTACACTAGTTTAAATGTCAATGGTCTACAGGTCGTGATAAGCAAACCAGTAGGTCGAAGATCCTGGAATGATCAATGTTCTTAATTATTTGAATAATTCAATTCAGAGCTGATTTAAGATAATGTACTACTTAAGTTCAATATACTTGAAACGTTCTCTGAGTCCCGAGTTCAGCCAATATAAACGACTTCACAATACATGATCAAATTTAGTTTCCATAACTGCATCAAAAGTGTTAATCCTCGATTTAACAATTATCTAAGTGCTTAATTTTTTTATTTCAGTTCAGAAATCATATTTAATTTCCTAATATGTACGTTATTTAGTACAGTAATCGCCAAAGATTAAACACTGCTGTGTTAATTTCCTAATATGTACGTTATTTAGTACAGTAATCGCCAAAGATTAAACACTGTTGTGTTAATTACAAATGGTTCTAAGTTACCCGTATTCACGGCTACTTGATAATGTGTATTCATGAAAAGGCGTGTTTATGTACTTTTAGCAGGGATGAGTATGCTAGAACGAAACTTATAGATAACTTATTTCTTTAAAATCGTAACATTATAACATAATAACAATTGGGCAATATGAATATATACAATTATTATATATACACATATATTACAGTTTGTGAATACTGTCATTTCATTCACAAAACTAGTTCATGAACTACTTAAAACTACAAATAAATAAAACATTTGCATATATATTCTAGTAATGTACACGAAATATTCCTAACATTACACTGGACGGATTTTTTAATTATGCCATTTTTCAATAAAATGGACATGGAAACAATTAATACTTATGATATATATACATATTTAATGAATAAGAAATTAACATTTCTGTAAACTATAAAACACGCAACAGAATAATAAGTAAATGAGTATACTAATACTGCTTTAGCGGCATCCACTTGTAACACATGTTCGTTGTATGTATGATTACAGTAGGTAAAAGTCTGTATCTGGCATAATCTAGATATCTTGGCTCTATATCTGACATGATCTAGATATCTTGGATCTATATCTGACATGATCTAGATAGCTTGGATCTATATCTGACATGATCTAGATATCTTGGCTCTATATCTGACATGATCTAGATATCTTGGATCTATATCTGACATCTCCCTTTCACACAGCCAATGCCTGTAAATCAATCATGTTCTACCTCACAGGAAAGTGTTGGAAAATCGATGTTAATCTACTGTATATACTATACTATTAAACTATCGGAAGTCTTTGAGACAGTGCAATACGCTTTGATAATGATTATTTCTTAACAACTCTACGCATAGCAATCTAAATATATTCTAAATAAATAATGAATCTAGTTCCGATAGTGGACGAATGATGAAACTGTTCATACGTACAATATGAAGATATGGTGACTCTAGAACACCAGCAACTATGGACAAAGATGCCTTTAAAGAACCCGGTCTCTACAATTACAAAGACCATTGTTCTAAATCGCCGATGTTGTGTTGTTTATATAGGTAAGGTGGTGAGTTTTACATTTTGAGAAATATTTATGGTTTCTGAAAACTCCTGGTGGGGATAAGGCTTTTGTGTGTGGGTGGTGTGGTGGGCGATCTGCTTCATTGGTCACTTATGTGAGCATCACACAACACGCAATACAATCATCTGTCTACATTTTTGTACTTCAGTATGTATTACTTGTATTATGTTATTATTTAACATAATTTACAATAGTAATTACAGTGTACTACGTTACAAATACTTTATGTACTAAAAAAATGCCATTACAAAGCCTTGCATATCATAACTTATACATGTAAGTATACCACATGTAAAACTTGCCCTGTCATTTAGCCAAAACAAAAAAATGGCCACAGTCCAAACTACCCGAGTTTATTTTCATTTCGTTTTAGTTACACCCTCATGCAAACATATCGATTGCCTAGATAGATTTTAACAATATATCCCAAACATAACCTCGTCTGTTTTAGCCTGACCTTTATACAGAAGAAAAAAACGTTATTATAGTATGAATCATAGGCTGTTATTGTTAAAATAAATTTAACAATTTGCATATATCTATATACTGTCCATTATCGACAGTTGGTTTAGCACTTTGGTATAAAAGCTTTTGTATATACTAAAGAGAGATCAAAGATAAAAACCTTATTATAGAATATATAAATACTCGAACATTTTTGTAACCTTCAAAACAGTGTAAATCAATTAATGAAAATATTTCCAATAAAAGTACTGAATTAAATGTAAAAATGTAAACAGAAAGAACTATTTGTTTGGGCAAATGAACATGCACAACTATGTATAATAAAATAAATAAATGTGATTATTACACTCCAGTAATAAGTACGAAATACATTTGTCAGTTATAAAATAGTGTTTTTTTAAAGTATTACACATGGCAGAATCATATTACTGACAGGTCAAACCGTGAAATACAGCGACCATATAGTTAACAGGACGAGACACGGCCTAATGTAATAGATTAGCCTTTATTTGTGTATAAAATTCAACATACGCATAATGATGGTCAAGCCAAACAGGACCAAGTCAGGCAGACGGCCTTACGAATTATACTTGCATGTTTAATACACCTTTTCCATGTGTCAACATATACACGTGAATACGTAATGTTCTGGCAGCACTGAGTGTGAACCTGAACCCATACAAAGTCTCCTAATATCATAAATCGATGTAAGCCTAGCTGATTCCATTCGTGGCGTCGATCTATTGCACCGTGGCTTACGACGAAACAATATGCAATGGGCTTCAGCCTTTATAAGCATTTTTGTTGTTCTTTTACCTCATTCGAAGATGAATCATTTGGTTTCAGTACTATTGAGCTGTTATATAGATAATTTTTCATAATTGTATGTATGTCAGTACATGTTTCCCCCGCTTAGAAATGTTATGTATTGATAACAGTCCTATGCTTGCATGTCTTTTTACAAATAACCTTCAGCCCCCTTTTTTCTGTAAAACTCACTCATCCGTATAATGCGTCTAGGCACGATATGTAAATAAAATATGATTTTATGACGGAACTTAATTTAAATAAACCTAGAAAGAAAGAACTACATTCATTCTGGTACCATCGGCGTTTCTAGCCTTTCTAAAAGTTCTGACGGGTCTTTGATAATTTCACCAGTACCGTTATGCTCCTGTGTATCTTCCATTTCCTGACGTTCCTTCTTCCTTCGCCGCACTTCTTCTCGCCTTCTCTCGCGCTCTATCTGTTTTTCCTTAACTTCGCGCAATCTTCGTTCACGATTGTCTGAAGCACTTTCCATTTTCTGAACAACTTGTTCTTCTTTCTTCTTCTGATAATCCTGGAAGGATTCAAGGGCCGCCGTTTGGTCGGCTTTGTCAAGGTCCTTGATTTTCTCAAGACGAGCCCTTTCCTTTTTCTGGAAAGAGACGACAACAATGAAATAGAAACCAATATAGATATATTCGCTATCTGCCATAACTGGCATATCTGACATGTGTTTCTGTCGTCATTTGGATCGGCTAAAGTAAACAAAACAAGCACTTTCTAGATGCATGTTCACCCAACGCCCAGATGCATGTTCACCCAACGCCCAGATGCATGTTCACCCAACGCCCATCACTATTACCAGCTCAGTGGTATACAGAGTCTAGCTAACGTTATGAATATTAATGATTATATATACATTTAAATCCACGCTTTCATGAATGACCTTGTCATGCAAAAGAAATAAAACATATTGAATAGCTTAGAGTCACAAACATGATGGCTTCTCTTATAAATAGTAGAGTTTGACAAACAATTTTCATCAGAAAAACATGAATATTTAATGAATTCAGAAGTAATGCACGAATTAGTTTTATTTGTATAACTTATTTAACATATGTATAACATTAAGATGTGTGGGCGTTCGTCGTATTATATTCAAGATTTCAGACTTAACAGTACTTATTTACAATTCTTCAACACTCACTTAGCAAGCAAAGGCCACTGTTTGCTTTCAGGAGTTGGGGGATAATGTAAATGTAAAAAACACCTACTATTAAAAGCATGTTTGTTGTTTCAAGGCAGGGGTTACACGGTGCCATAAAACATATGTTTGAATAATAATTTAAGTTCAAATATAAACTGATAGAAAACAAACACATTTAAGGCTAGTGTTTAAAAGTCAAACAGAACTGCTGCGAATGTTTTGCTTAAAGTACTTGACTTCTTAGTTACTTAAACGTGTTCATATGAATTGTGTATTGCAAGTAAGACTGATTTATTGATAATTATTAATTTATTCATACCATCAGAAGTTTTTCTCTCAGTTTACTGGCAGTCATACATTTACGTACAACAGGAGATGACACGTACAAGTACCCCGATGTTTTTCACCATAATGTCAAATTGATCATTATTTTCAGTTATTTTTGATGAATCTGTTAAAAGTTTATTGATGATTTTTCCAATCTCATTAAAATCAGACCCTATGATACTCTACACTCCAAGGCAGTGTTGTCAGATCATATAGCGGACAGTATCAAAGCGTAATTAGGATATGATTTCAATGAGTTTGCTTTGGTCAAAACTGTGCATTTTATTTAAAAGATATGAAATAAAGTGTAACTGGGTGTAGCCGACTGGTAAGTGTCGCCTAGTCTAGTATGTTTTACCAGAAACATATTTACAAATGTTCCTGATCCAAATTTTACCGACAGTATATTTAATTGTAAGTGGTTTCTGGATTTATTGTTTCTGGTTCCAGGTTTAACAACGTTATTGTTTGTAAATTAGCTTTATGAACTTTGTCCGTCGAATGGTGCCTTAACGGGAATGATCCCGTGTACAGGAGGCTATCCTTCGGGCATGTACAAAAAAACAAAAAAACTACAACAAGAAAAAACCCAAAAACACAGAGGCTTATATTAGATAATAAGGGTAGGTTGATCCTAGATTTCTTTGTATCATCTCCCTGCGACTCTTAATACAATTATTTCGCATAAGAAAACGTAATTGTCAAACGTGTGTTTGACTGATTAATGAACAGAATAGAAAATAATGTTTTTCAACTTGTACAGAGTACCTCGATGGTCAACATGAGTTTACACAATACATGATTATAAATGAATGGTATAAAAAAACACACAAAAAAAGAGATGATTTACACAACATAGCGAAAAGTGATTTTACTAGACATATATATTATAGTATAGAATGCACCTTAACCTGGATTGTTTAATAAAACAGTTAATTGGTCAAATGCTCTTTTGCTGTATTTAGCCGAATTTTCATTCACTGAATTTTATAAAGCCTTTTCAATATCTTTTCAAGAAGGAAGTATTTCTTATATCATTAACCACATGACAAATTGTAATGTGATATTCTTTTTTTTTTCTTTTTTTTGTTCAAAAAACCCAATACATTTCATATCTTTCTCTTCTATTTCTTCTATATATTTCATTAATGAATTATTGTTATCACCTACCTTTCGCCTCTGATCTGCCTTCTCCAACTTGTCTTTTATTTCTTCCTCTGTCAGCGAGTGCTTCTTCTTGCGTCTCTTCTCCAGCTTTGCGAGTCTCAGTGGGGGAAGTGCGGGCAGTTTGCTTCCGCTTTTAGCATCGATAATATCAAACGACATGCCACCGCTCTTCTCCATCGTTGTCTTAGATATTAACCCCTCCTCACGCAGTTTCTGGAGAATCATTGACTCCTCTAAACGAGCTTTATCCTTGGCGCTGTTTCTCGTGTTCAGGGCAACTCCAGTGATTCCAAGCTCTGTAGAGGGAAATAAGTAAGTATTAGACCATCAGGACTTGGACACATTACGTGGTCCGAGTATCAACTTTCATACCCCTACCAACCACTTCTTCAAGAAGCGAAAACGGGGTTGGCTATGAAATAAAACCTTAATTTTTGCTGAAATTGTTTGCATATTGTAAAATTAAAACGTATTATAGGCAATTTTAAACATGTTTTCGCGTTTTTTCAGTAAAAAACGTTTTTAAGTATATTTTATTGTCGAAATATCCATTATAAAATCCTGCTAATATAAGCTTTCCCATCGCTTAACGGAATTAAGGCGGAACCACGTAATGTAGCGAGAAACAAATTCCACATTTAAACTATTAGAAATTTGGCAAGTATCGCATCGTTCCGTGGAAGCTGGTATGATTTACATTTTTTTAATTTAATATATAAACATAAATGATTTTGAATGAGAGAAAACGGGATCTCATCACCTTAGTGACCACATTCCATTAACTATGTCATAATGATAACTATTGTTATCATATAACTCACGTTTATACAGCCAAATAATCATTATTATTGAGATTTCTGAAAAACTTGGTCAAGGGTGAGAATTATCAAAATCGGATGATAACAAAGACGATATGATCATTTGAAGGTTCTTTTGAAAAACGGGTATAGACGCCGCCATTTTGAGAACTATGACACCACAGTTCTAAATTACCATATATGGAATGTTTTTATAATATGTATAGGTAAATCACAACAGAGGTATGACAAATAAATATACTAAAGTGTAATAATACATTATATGACCAGTAAAGGATTTTGCATTAATTTTCAGTGGTTTCCTTTGCTTTAATTTAAAATTATGACGTCATATTTCTAAAAATGGCGGCTCCCTTATCCGTTTTAGAACAGCCTTCAAATGGTCATATCTTCTTTGTTATCAGCTGTTGGTAATTTTTACACCGTTTTCCAAGTTTTTCAGAACTCCCAATACTGAAGATTGTTTGGCTGTGTCATTACACTTCCTTCAGTGATTACTATTGTTAACGGAACAATATATACATCAGGTGCATGCTATGTGAGTTTTCCATTAACGACACACAAAATGACTTTTCTATAAGCTTAATTGTTATATATAATTATATAAATGTCCTCATTGGCGATATTCAGACTGTTATAATAGTACAATGATAAATTTAGAATTCAATTTCAAATTATATTAAAAACTGCATAGTATTACTAATAATCAAAGGCGTGGGAGTGATTATCGATACGATCGATACAGCCTACATTGCCGGTTCAGCAGGGGTTACATCTTTAAATTAACAGCAGCATAACTTATGTTTGATTTCGAACCAAATCAAGATTAGGACAACTCAAAATTATTATATACAAAACTATATATATATACACAAATATATTTAAGACATAGTTTTCATAACGTTATAATGTGTTAAAGTGGAATACATGTCGTGTTTTGCAAAAGTGTACACGTACAGAGTATATTTGCCATGTACAGAGTGTGTTTACAATGTGTACATGTACAGTGTGTTTGAAATATGTGTATGTAAAGTGTATGATACAATGTGTGGACCTACAGAGTGTGTTAGTTATGTGTACATGTACAGAGTGTGTTTACGATGAGTACATGTACATAGTGTGTTTACAATGTGTTCAAGTATAGTGTGTTTACAATGTGTATATATACAGAATGTGTTTACAAATGTACTTGTACATAGTGTGTTTACAATATGTACATTTACAATGTGTACACGTCCACAGTGTATTTACAATGTGTACATGTACGTAGTGTGTTTACAATGTGTACACGTACACAGTGTGTTTCAGTGTGTTACATGTACTGAGTGTTTATAATGTGTACACGTACATAGTGTGTTTCAATGTGTTACATGTACTGAGTGTGTTTATAATGTGTACACGTACATAGTGTGTATCCAATGTGCACATGTACATAGTGTGTTTACAATGTGTACGCGTACACAGTGTGTTTACAATGCGTTACATGTACTGAGTGTGTTTATACTGTGTACACGTATATAGTGTGTTAACAATGTGTACACGTACATAGTGTGTTTCAATGTGTTACATGTGCGGAGTGTGTTTATAATGAGTACACGTACATAGTGTGTTTACAATGTGTGCATGTACATAGTGTGTATACAATGTGTTACATGTACAGAGTGTGTTTGCAATGTGTAAATTTACAGAATGTGTTTACAATGTGTACATGTACATACTGTGTTTACAATGTGTGCATGTACAGAGTGTGTTTACAATGTGTACATGTACAGTGTGTCTACAATGTGTACTTGTACAGTGTGTTTACAATGTGTACATGTACAGTGTGTTTACAATGTGTTACATGTACAGAGTGTGTTTATAATATGTACACGTTACACAGGCGCGTAACCTGACATACGCCCGTACGCCCGGGCGTACAGTTCGCCAGAAAAATAAAAATAATAAATGGTCCAAAAATGCAATAAAATCCGAAGTGGGATAGGAGATTAGGGGTAAACTATTTCCAGCAGAGTCGTTGCGCCTTATTTTCCCGATCCTAATTTGTACAGAGTGTGTTTAAAATGTGTACATGTACAGTGTGTTTACAATGTGTACATGTATTGTGTGTTTACAATGTGTGCATGTACAGAGTTTTTTTTGCAATGTGTACATGTACAGCGTGTTTACAATGTGTACATGTACTGTGTGTGTTTACAATATGTGCATGTATAGAGTGTGTTTACAATGTGTACATGTACAATGAGATTACAATGTGTACATGTACAGAGTGTGTTTACAATGTGTACATGTACAATGTGATTACATTGTGTACATGTACAGAGTGTGTTTACAATGTGTACGTGTACAGTGTGTTTACTTGTACAGTGTGTTTACAATGTGTGCATGCACATAATGTGTTTACAATGTGTGCATGTACAAGGTGTGTTTACAATGTGTACTTGTACAGTGTGTTTACTTGTACAGTATGTTTACAATGTGTGCATGCACATACTGTGTTTACAATGTGTGCATGTACAAAGTGTGTTTACAACGTGTACATGTACAGTGTGTTTACAATGTGTACATGTACACATTGTGTTTACAATGTGTACATGTACTGTTTACAATGTGTACATGTACATAGTTTGTTTACAATGTGTACATGTACTGTTTACAATGTGTACATGTACATAGTGTGTTTACAATGTGTACTTGTACAGAATATATTTACAATGTGTACATGTACATAGTGTGTTTACAATGTGTACATGTACTGTTTACAACGTGTACATGTACATAGTGTGTTTACAATGTGTACATGTACAGTGTGTGTTTACAATGTGTACATGTACAGAATGTGTTTACAATGTGTACATGTACAGTGTGTGTTTACAATGTGTACATGTACATAGTGTGTTTACAATGTGTGCATATACAGAGTGTGTTTACAATGTGTACATGTACACTGTGTTAACCTTGTGTTAGCAATGTGTAGCCTTTACCTTACAATGAGTACACATGCACTTTTTATCGGAAATAAAATCTGTATTGAATATACGCGATTAAGAGTACAATGGAATGTAAACCCCCACTGTATAATATACACTAATGGATTATCGGTTAATACTTGGTATAGGCTGATTGTATTAATATAGTTTCTGACATTTTAGAAGAGCTTAAAGTACGTCAAGTGGTTTATCCCTTTATCTTAACCCAGCGCGCTAAGATAAATAAAATATTTAAATACAGACATTAAGATAATTTAGAGCAACACAAATGGGATCCGAGCTTGATTTTAGGAGATAATAATATTCTAGTTTATTCCAAAGGGAATAGTTCATTTTATACACTTTACACGGTTTCCTCTTTCAATTTTTCGGCTAGCGAGGCCTTTATCAAGACTCGTAAAACATAGATGTTTGTGACCTTAACGTTTTTAACTGTTCGCACACAGCAGACAAGCACATGGCGTTTTATGAGTCTTGATAAAGGCATCGTTAGGATGAAAATTTGAGCAAATTGTCTAAATTGTACAAAATTATAATTTAATACGATATAAACGGACTGGAGACAAAGTGTCTTCACGTGTGAAATATATGTGTGTTCACAATAATTAATAATAATAATAACGTTATTTACAATAATCCCTTTAACGTTAATATTTATAAAGTTGTACAAACTAGTACATGTCATCTCGTGATATATCACCATGTTGTAGTTCAGTCCGGAGACCTTTTATTAGGATTTATTATAGCAGGAAACACTAAAATAACTTCAAGAATATAAAACACGTATTGATAACGTACATGCATAAGGCCATAATAAGTTAACTGCTAGATTCCCACCCCGCCCGTCCCCGTTTTTTTTATGCCGCCCCGTTATTTTTATTTTTCAAAAACAACAACAAAACCCCCCAACAAATTGCTGAAACTATGAAACGCTATTGAAAATGTGTTTTCAATCTTGGAAGTACTCAGTAGTTAGTATGTTTTATTATTTTTGCCTTTCCAATTGTTGTATAAAATAAAATAAATATTTATTTTTTTCACCTCCACCCCTATTTTGAACTAAATTTGGATGAGAAACTAGCAATTAATTTATTATGACCTAACTGACAACAACAACATCCAGTTTCATGCCAACAGGAATAAATAATATAACGGCGGTGTTGCATTTGTTCAAGTATGTCATTTTACAATGAGACGGCGGGATAGGTAGTCACTGCGTATTATTCTTCATCATGCATGCACTTCTTTCCCATCCATAACAGTAAAATGGTAGAACTTTCCAAGAAGTAGTGCCAGCTCCTTGTGAATATTGTTACAAAAAGGGCATGCAAAAAATAGAACAGAAGAACCTAACACGTTTACTTTAGTGTTGGTTAGAACATACAATTGATGTGATGGGGGGAATACTCGCTTACGACAAATATTCTGTGAAGACAACATAATATCAATATCTTACCACTAGATTTTGGTTTAACTATCGTTATTTTTCTACGACCTGCAAACGCAAACAACACTCATTCAGTTTGTAATGCTGTTAAAATGCCATTTCAGATGCTAAATGGAAAGCGGAAAGGCATACTTTGTCTTACACGGAGGTAAAATATCGTTTTTCTTACAAGGGGGCAATGCATAGTTTGTCTTGCAATAAATAAGTACCGACAATATTTCGGTCCCACAAAGAACGTTGATATTCATATCTTTGGTTGCGTTGGGTGGATGGGGTGGAGGTAGGGGCGGGGGTTCAACATGCGTTAAATACAGTAAGCAGTAACATGTTGGTAAAATGTTGTAACGTGACTCTGTAAACACACAAATGAATAAATACAGTATAAATACTCTTTCCATGACAAATACTATCATGACAAGTAAGTTACTATTTAATGAAATAACCACCACGCGCAGTATGTTAGTTTTGTTTAATAACAGAGTGTGCATTTTCTCGATAAATTGAAAGGACCCACACCCAATTATACCCTAAATGGGTGTATGTATTTTGAGGAGTGGGGTGGGTGGGTGTGTGTGGGGGTAGGGGGTGTTCAGTAACTGGTTATCTTACCTAAGTCATCTCGCTCCTTGAACCCGTCTTCAATTTGTCGAACTTTATCAGGATCCGAATATTCTGTTATAAATCCGTGATTCTCTTCTCCTAAGTCACCAAGACCCGAATCGTTGCTCTTCTTTGACCCCGCGGAACCCCCGCGGTCCGAGTCTAGTGACCTATCATCATCCAGCGACACATTAGACCCCAACGATTTCTTGCTTTTTGAAGATTTACTTCGTTTAGTCTTGTCAATGTTTTCCTTCAAACTACCACTCTTTTTTAGGTTCGAACTTTTCTCTGTTGTGTCCATCGGCTGCACCTTAACTTGCTTTGATTGCTTGCAACCCATGTTGTTATCTTGGAATTTCTAGATATTTAATTGTGTTATTTGTTTTTTTACATGTATATGAATATGAATAATAATACCATATACAGGTGTACTCCTTTTTATATATCCATTTTGTTTACTCATACACTTTTACACAGTTAAAAACGTCCTTCATTTATTTAATGATTATAATTTAAATTCTTTTAAATATTTAAAATGTCTGTCCTAGACAAATGAAGTTCTTCTTTCAGCATATTCCTTCATGAGTGAAAGTCCTTAATCCATTACCCATGTATTTAATCTTTATTCGGATAGCTTCTGTTTAACGTTTACCCGTATCTAGGAAAATATTGAATGGTTGTTAGGACGCCATTACGCTTTTAAATGTCTCCATAGACTTATCACAACATCGGACTTATTCGGATCGATATTCGGTAAAGTCCGGTCATTGGATTATCGTCAAAGGCGAGTGTATATCACACGTTAATACAATTGTTGAAATCGATACTGTTATAATATTTATTAGCTGACACTATGTATTGAATTCTACGTATCCGTTTGACAGTTGTGAAACATATTATTCTTAAGCAATGACAAAACGGGGTTAAGTTAAATTAAATGAAATGGGACGTTAAATACCATATTAGGTTATATTGGGACAGCAACCTCAGAGGGAGCTGAGATGATGTTTTTATTCAGTAGGGCTATTCTCTTGTAATTATTCTAATGAATGAAACCATGGTAATCGTGACAGAATTTGAGATTACATTTTCATGAATCCTCCTAAAAATCGAAAGCGAAATCTATGCGTAAATCACTGGACCAGAAAGCTCCAAAAATACGTGTTGGCTGCTTAAGAACACTATCTGAACTTAATATTAAAACTTGAATGTTTTTCCATCTACCCAAAATCGTATAACCATCCCTCCATCCCACTCCCGCCCACTCAACTGAAGTGCTTAAACACATTCTAAGATTAATTCACCTGCGACACCATTCCGCACCCACACCACCACCCAGTGCAGAAACGCCATCCATTCAAAAGAAGACATTTATTTAACTTGGAAGTTCAATGTTTTTAGACGTTCTAATATAGTTAACGTTATGGTCATTACCATCGAAAACAAGGGAAATAACTAGCGATATTAATGATATCAAATAGATGAAATAACTGATATCGTATGTGAATTGTTGATATCACGCTTTTTAATACACGATAGCGCGTATTGAATAGCGGTACTACAAAATGTGGCATATTTTGTAAATCTGGATGCAGTATAGTACCATTTAAAAAGAGATCCCATACGAGCCGTCTTTTGCTGACAATTTTAAAAAACAATCTGAAAACACATGTACAGTCTGGCATTCGGTAGCGAATTCTTATATTATGTTCGACAGCGAATCTTCTGTATGTTTCTGGTAAATCTTACGTCAATTACTATAAAGTTTAATATCAAAAATACATGTAAGATGAAAGGTATGAGCGTACATACATTAGTTAAGAATAAACGTACCGTATGAACATGTTACATGCACATGTACGATGAACAGTATACACGTACATACCTAATGTTAAACTTTATTGAACGAAAATAATATGTGAATGCATTGATGAAGAGCCCTGCAGCTATAGAGATCATTAGGTCACAGGTCAAGGTCGTCATGACCTCATATGGACATACGGATTCCGCGCGATAACTTGAACCTATGACACCCACTCTCATGAAACTTTATAGGGGCATTGTCCTTGGTGAGAGGAGGAACCGTGTTGCATTTGGTAATACATCAATGTTTACCTCACTTCTAGCGAAAATGGCTTAAAAAATAACGGTAAGGATGGACATTTTATCCTACTTTCTATGAACCATGATTTGGTGTGAACAAATGTCATATTGACCTCAAATTCAGAATAAATGTTGGTTAGTTTCGGTTTGACCCAGATTGACGGCAAAATGCATGTCACTTCATGATCGGCATGTCAATGTACTAGCTGGTTCAGATGCATTCAGTGATGTGTGTCTCACGTGTCCAACGTCTCCAAACGCTGTATATTCCACAGACATTTTTCTACAGGAGCCTATATACAAGTCATGGTGGTCTACAGGAGCCTATATACAAGTCATGGTGGTCTACAGGAGCCTATATACAAGTCATGGTGGTCTACAGGAGCCTATATACAAGTCATGGTGGTCTACAGGAGCCTATATATACATGTCATGGTGGTCTACAGGAGCCTATATACAAGTCATGGTGGTCTACAGGAGCCTATATACAAGTCATGGTGGTCTAACTCATTTGTGTAGAATAGTTACAAAAAAAACCCGTAGTTTATGTATGTAGGCCTACGGGGTTTAATGTCGCTTTAACAACATAGTAGTTACTGATTATTTTTTCCAAACAGTATCGTCCATGTACGTCCATGAAAGCGAAACGGACATTCCGGTTATTTAAGAACTCGTTTCACTCTTACCTCCTGCAATACCAACTTTACATTACTGGAAAAGTAGATGTAACATGTAATATATTATTGGTGCAATATTATCAACAGTTAGTTATATATATCAGGGTTTTAATATACACTATAAAAATCCTGATTACATACAAAACCATTTTGCTTTGCCTGAATAATTCTAATAATAAATGTTACTGATTTTAAAAATGTAAGTTTTGCAGAGAACCTAATAGGACGCCGTCAGTTTTGACAGAAAGTGGAAGCAAACAGATATAATTTAATTAAACTGACAACCTCACACTGAAAATAAAACAGTTAATGACCAACATGTTAGACTTCAGTTACTACTAATTATCTGTGAGCGGTAAATGGTTAAACAGATTACCGGATAAGCGATTCTCCCCTTTTCTCATTTGCAAGTTTTATATGATAGGGTTGATATTTCGCGCTATCACCATCAACGCGGCATAGCGGGTGATAGCGCAAAATATCAACCCGCTAGCTTTTTGAAAAGCTCAGTTCTAAAAATAGTTTTTTTACAACAACAACAACAACAACAAGAACAACAACATTTTTTTCTTGAATATCGAGTATATTAGTATGTTCGGTATCATATCATATCCCCTTGAGGGTGCCTCTTCTCGGGTTGATAATGTCCATTATTACACCTCACATAAAACACCCATGCTAAATCCCCATAGACAACAATGTGTAATTTCTTACTATCTTACGCGAGGGTGATAGTAAATCGCAGGGTGATAGTAAAAAAATGATCACATACGCAGCTTTGATGCGCGCTGTTTCGGTGGCGTCATCGGCTCTGTATGGTGAAATTGCTATTTTTAACTCATCATAACTTCAAAAGTACTTGAAAAGTTCAATAAACTACCACTCATTTTCTTAGTTACATTATTTCCAATCCAACGATATAACTTTCATAGCAACTTTCTGAAAAAAAATGTTTTTGAAAAGAAAATCCGGCAAATAGACTGCTTCACTGCGCCTATCCCGTTTCACTCAAACAAGCAGTAGAGCAGTCTATCCGGCAAAGTGAAATCTGTACAGAAAATGAATCTTATTTTTGCTCGAGGGTTTTTCGGTATAAAACAATAAATATCACATTCATGAGAGGATGATAGTAAGAATTATATTTATATACTGTTCACCGGTAAACAATTTTTATTATTATACCTCACATATGACGCCCATGCTAAATCCCCATAGACAACAATGTGTAATTTCTTACTATCTCACACGAGGGTGATAGTACGGGGTGATAGTAAATCGCAGGGTGATAGTAAAAAAATTGTCACATGCGCAGCTTTGATGTGTGCTGTTTCGTTGACGTCATCGGCTCAGTATGATGAATTTGCTACTTTAACTCATTATCACTTCAAAAATACTTGACCGATTTCAATAAACTACCACTCATTTTTTTAGTTACATTATTTCCAATCCAACGATATAACTTTCATAGCAACTTTTTGAAAAAAAAAAAGTTTTCAAAAAAGAAATCCGTTATATAGGCTGCTTTACTGCACATGTCCTGTTTCACTCAACCAAGCAGTGGAGTAGCCTCGGGCGATAATCATATCCTCAGGGTGAACATTCTTACTATCACCCCCTCATGAATGTGATATTTATATACTGGCACCCTCAATAGGATGTAAAATATTAAAAAGAAAAACATTATTTGATATAGGTATACTGAAAACGGTGGATATCTTTAGTAATTTAACTTAAACATGGAGGGACTTTTTTTTTGCTCAGTCTAATGAGCTAATCGGTCATGTAGCATGTTAGCGGTAAATACGCAAGTTTTTTATGCCTTAATTGTCAATGACCATTTAGCTTTGCGATTTAGGTTCTTAATTTTTAGTACAATTTAGTTCATTTTTGACAGTCGCTATTTAGTGGTGGAAGCAGATCATCCACTTATTCATGCGTAGAACCAGTACTGTATACCTCCCGCCATCGCCACTACCAAGTGAAGCCTCGACAGAAGTAGAACCAGTACTGTATACCTCCCGCCATTGCCACTACCAAGTGAAGCTTCGACAGAAGTAGAACCAGTACTGTATACCTCCCGCCATCACCACTACCTAGTGAAGCTTCGACAGAAGTAGATCCAGTACTGTATACATCCCGTCATCGCCACTACCAAGTGAAGCCTCGACAGAAGTAGAGTACTGTATACATCCCGCCATCGCCACTACCAAGTGGAGCTTCGACAGAAGTAGATCCAGTACTGTATACCTCCCGCCATCACCACTACCTAGTGAAGCTTCGACAGAAGTAGATCCAGTACTGTATACCTCCCGCCATCACCACTACCTAGTGAAGCTTCGACAGAAGTAGAATCAGTACTGTATACCTCCCGCCATCGCCACTACCAAGTGAAGCCTCGACAGAAGTAGAACCAGTACTGTATACCTCCCGCCATCGTCACTACCTAGTGAAGCTTCGACAGAAGTAGAACTAGTACTGTATACCTCCAGCCATTGCCACTACCAAGTGAAGCCTCAACAGAAGTAGAACCAGTACTGTATACATCCCGCCATCGCCACTACCAAGTGAAGCTTCGACAGAAATAGAGTACTGTTTACCTCCCGCCATCGCCACTACCAAGTGAAGCCTCGCCAGAAGTAGAACCAGCACTGTATACCTCCCGCCATCTCTACTACCAAGTGAAGCTTCGACAGAAATAGAGTACTGTATACCTCCCGCCATCGCCACTACCAAGTGAAGCCTCGACAGAAGTAGAACCAGTACTGTATACATCCCGCCATCGCCACTACCAAGTGAAGCTTCGACAGAAATAGAGTACTGTATACCTCCCGCCATAGCCACTACCAAGTGAAGCTTCGACAGAAGTAGAACCAGTACTGTATCACTCCCGCCATCGCCACTACCAAGTGAATCCTCGACACAAGTAGAACCAGTACTGTATACCCCGCCATCGCCACTGACACGCCAGCTTCAACAGAAGTAGAAAAGAGATCAATGTCTACGCATGTGAACATTGTGATATGTCACATTCTCGACTTCCCGTTTGCTATATTTCTCCTTGGGATCGTTGGTAAGTGCGATATTTTTTAAGTGTTTTTATCCAACATACATAGCGGATCTCTTACTGGCAATATGGATAGGAGCTGTATATAAATTGTAAGCAAGGTGTCGTATCATGAATACTGTTTTGAAAATTTGCATTTTTTTGCTCGAGATTTAAACGTTAATGTTATATCCAGCAGTTTAACTATGCCCAAGTAGAGTTATATATATCAATTAAAGTTACACATACTATTGAATCGATTGACACAGATGCTCGTTTCCATGGAAGAACGTATAATTGTATATTAAACATAAGTCATGATAATTATTAAAATGGTATATTGATTGACATGCCTATTAACGAGTTATTGCACTTATATACTAGTATTGCACTTTATATATAAGTGCAATAACTCTTGAACCACACTACTTGTTAATACACGTAGAGTAATATTTCCAGATCACCAGTCCTTTTAAACATGGCGTAGGTAAAAGCAAAACACCAAATACACAACAACAACCCAACAAAAACAAAAAAGATATTCGTTTTTCGTTTTAAACATATTTATTTTACATCGATTGCGAAACAAGTTCTTGCAACTTAGATTAATCACTCTCGATGGCTTCCTGGGTAGAACCAGTACTAAGCAATGTGGATTAATTATCTTGCTCAAGGATAAATAACGTGGCCGCGACGGAGGATCGAACCCACGACGACCTCTCGATCAGGAGTTCGGCGCTCTACCACTGGACCACGAACTCCAAAGATATTACTTTGTGTGATTGAGATACATGTTTCATACTTTTGCAAATATGTTGACCATAAATATGTATTAGTATGCCATTGCTATATAAAACCATGCATTACACAAGAGGTCCAAAAGGACATGTATCGCTCTACAGATCTAAAGCTGTATGGTGTCCATAAGCGGTTTTAATGACCTTTATCTCATTGGTATTTTTGTTCAGTAGAACTGGAGGTTGGTTTAATGGTATCATTACAAGTAGTAACTGTATTTTGATTTATTTCGTGAACATATGGTATAATTAACGATTGGTTAGTTGAATGGTATTTTATGTCAGTAGTGTAGATAAGGGGGTAACCAGCACATTTTCCTCCGTGATCGCCCCCACCCACTTGTATTTCCATCTGCGGTCGTTTCCCGAACCCCTCTTTCTGCCTCACCCACATGTACCGCAGCATATTTCCCTCCGCGGTCGCCTTCCTCACCCTCTATCCGCCTTACACATATTCGTCGTATTAATAGAGCACATAAACTAGACCTGCAGTTTTCCAATATTTTAAAGCGGTGTAGTTGATGAATAAATAAGACATTATGGCATGGGTGGCCAGTCCATTTTTTTGCTCAGTCTAAAACATGATACCATCAAGCAAGTCAGATGGAACTGGAAATAGTCTTCATCATCACTATACATATCATGTTCTACCATGGAATATTTTATTTTTATATACTTTGATATCTCATATTTTAAATTAAAAGTTTTCCCCTATTTTTGTCCGTCTCTCGTTGATAATAATCCATTTGACCTTCTTTGGTGTCTAGAAAATCAGCACGAACCTAGTCATATTCTACATGGACTTTCTTGGTCGTCATTAATTTTCTTCTATATCTATTTTTCTATTTATTACAAATAGTTAATAGTCATAAAAGTGTGCTGTAAATCTCACTTAAAGTAAATACTACACTATCTTTTGCATATCTATATGCTTTAACGTTCTTCATGATATTTCAATATGTGTATATGTACATACATACACATTGCATTGTTCTATTTTTTTGTCAATGTACTTAGTACAACCTCACGTTCAATATATGTTTGTATATCTTTACCGTATAAATCATGTTTTTCTCATTGCCCTTATATCTATGCATATACTTACCATGACTGACTGTTGTATATAATATTATTCATTGTATCACGTAACAAGAAACATCGTAATGTTTACGTTACTTAATAAAGAATCTTGTGAAAATCTATTTTTCTGTTTTATTGTAAAAGTATACGCCTTGACCCATCCAAAGGAATTTGTATTGTCGTCTGTACTTATACTTTATTTTTTGAAAACTTTGGTAATGTCTATACCAGTTTTATTTTGAACTGGCATAACCCAAGCAAAGTTACTAAATACACCAGTAACAGTAAGCAAGTATTTAATACCTTTATTATACTTCGAAAAAGATTGCATATCAACTAGTTTTAAATTAGCCGAACATATTTTATCAATTTCATTAACAGTCGCGTTGAGCGAACTTTCTTCGGATAGATTTATGAAGTGCATCGGCTAGGCTGTCCGTCCATCTCAACGCCTTGTCTTGGTTTTAAATCTCAAAGTCCAAGTTTATATTTAGTATTAATAACCGGCTTAAGGTTCCTCTCAACTGCCCAAAATGAAAACATTTTGACAAAATTCAAATGGCACTGCCTGAGGCAGACATTGAAGTTCACCTCTTCATAATTATTTTTTTCAAAGCCCTAAGATAAAAAGAACTTGAGATTCCGTCATATGATGCTTAAATTACGGTTACATTTTTATAAAATATTAATAATAATAAAAAAATTTGTGCAAAAACATTATTATTTTCAAAATCTTGGTTCGAAGACGCTTACAATGATATGCAAAACATGCACAACTCCAACGAAATCACATATAAAACTAAGTTTACTTTTTTTTTTCATTTTAGGCAATTGAGAGGAACCTTAACAATCAAGTTTTTAGCAATTTTTTCTCCAAGTGATTTCGACTTACTAGTTTTTAAACCAGTCTTATTTTTTTTTCATCACATATTGATTTATTACAATAACCTTGCTCTTTACAAATAGCATCTAATCCATTTAATGGTTCCCCGTTATCAAGTGGATTACCCGGATATTTTTTTATTTATTTTTTTTGATTTATTTTTTTTGAATTTTTCTTTTTTATTTAAATATTTTATTTTTTATTTAAATATTTTATTTTTATTAATTTTTATTGTCTTTATTTAAATAAAGGCCTATTATTAGATACATTAAATAGGAAAAATATAGCATTTTATAAAAATTCCAACAAAATTAAAAAATTTAAGCATAATGGTGCGGTTCCAAAAACCAATATTAAATCTCAATATGCATGGTGACCTATAAATTTAATTGAATATATTGTCTAAATATATGTTCAAATAAGTGCCTAGGAAGTTTGAACAAATTCTGCTATTAGGAACATAACAAAAAAGGAAAATATACCATTTCTATATAATTTCATACAAAACTTGGCCTTTTAGCATAGGGGTAGGGTTTCAAATTCTTTTTCTAAACAAGCATGGGGACCTATCATTTTTATTGCACATTTTGTTTTTATATATGTTAAATTATGTGCTTAGAAAGTTAAAAAAAATTCTGATATTGGGAACATACAAAAAAAAAGGAAATTGTATCATTATGGGCTAATTTGTGCATAAATTGTGGTAATGGTCTCAACAGATTTTGTAAACAAATATAGGTTTTACATAAAGATGAGCTTTAAATGTTATTGCAATTAAATGTTCTTTACTTTAATACAATTTTAGCAGAATTGTGACCAATGAATAAATGATTAGATTTAAAAAATATCTTATTTAGCTATTTTATGGACTTGTTCAACTTTTTGGACAGATTGATATGACGGTGGCATTACATTTTTTTTTTAAATTTTAACAAGCATGGTGACCTACCATTATTTTTGCCTTTTCTGTCGTCTATATATATAACAGACTTACTGTACAAAAAGTTTAAAGAAAATCTGTTATGCAGAAAAAACTATAGAAAATGTCTTTAAGGGACAGGTATATGCTGTCGTTTGTCGATAAATGTCATGTTTTCCTTTTTTGAGTGCTGAGTGGGTGGGGTAAATGAACTGTATTTGTAGGCAGAGAAACCGATTGTGTTGCTTTCTAGCATGTATTTGCTATATTTTGAGAGGATATTATATGGTCTTTCAGGAACAATGCATGTTTGTTAATTTTGAAAAATAGAATTCAAGTTATTTAGCGTAATTAGTGTACATGTCTGAAAATAGTCTGAATTTCAAAGAAAACTGTAGATTCCGACCTAAAGCTCTCAATGTTTCCACCTTTTGTGCTTTTAACAAATTGTGTTTAACCAATACCACAAGATGCACATGTTTTTTTAAACTTAGATCTACTATTTTTTGCTAACATATAGCCTACTGAGGATTAATCATATTTTCTTTAACGCAGTAATTCATATATCAAATATGATTAAATGAAATATGATTTGATGAGTTTTTCATTCTCTGTAAGTTCATGAGGTTTTAATATTTTATAAAGAATAACGAACAAACTAGGTCCTTCTTGCAACATTTTAATAAAGAATAAGCAAAATACCCAAACAGTACACTTGTTCTATCTTGATACTGAAAAGTGTTTTATTTTATGTTAAAACCTAATTTATGCCAAACGGATTAAAATAATACTTTCAATAACAAGTCCAGTGTGTACCAGGTCCAGTCATCAAGGTTGATCATTCTTGTTACGTCATTTTCAGCATATTTTAGGCAATATATGACGGACGACATGTTCGTGGTGGAGACAGACCGTCCACATTTTCCTGGACAGAACCAATACTGTACTCGTCGGGGGCCACTTTCCGTCACTTATGTAAACATAAACTAATTTTTTCAGACAAATCTATGTATCCTGACAATTTTTACTCTATTTTCTATTAGGTTACCTCTTCCTGGAAATTTGATACCAAAGAATTTTGTTTTATATAAATTATCGAAGTGACGCGTGACCTTTTTATAAACAGACTAAAACCAGGGAGTACGTCATATGACGTACTCCCTGCTAAAACTGAGAAATCATTTTGTTTACAAGCCCAGTTTCCGTCATGTATGTTATCGAGTGATAGATTCAACTAGGTCAAGATACAGTAAACTTTTATGAATTAGAAACGTGTTTGCAAGTCTGTTCAACAATTTCATTGTTATAATGGTATGTTTGCATTGTTCCATAGTTATAACAATGCGCCTGGTAACGTCAATGTAAAATGTTCAAAGACGACAATTTACAGTAACTCTGTGTAAATCAAACAGATACAGGTTGTACGAGTTGCTTCTCTTTGGTTAAACTATATCACGGTATACACTTAACAAAATTCCTAATCGGTCAGTATATATTGTATTACTATTTTTATAATAATGCATGTATTAACACGAAATTTCACATATCGATATTTGAATAGGTACTGCAGCTAATTATTGATTTTTTTCTGGCCGGCTCGATGTCAAATTAAGCGTGATAGGCGTGTTGACCAATATAGCACATTTTGCACGTGCAGTTCATGGACAACAATATGCACGTGTTCATGTACATTTTTGTCATTGCTGATGATTTTCCTACTTGAAAAACACATACCATGGCGAGAATGACACAAGAGGAACGCGGCCGAGCTGTCGGAATGTTACAGGCCGGAACACCTTTACGACAGGTGAGTTTTATTTTTTGAAATTTCAGAAGAATATCGATATCATTTTTTTGTAGCTATTATTGTGGTGGCTATTTCCGTTTTTAACTTTATTTCAGGTGGCAAGAACCTTCAATCGGCGGCTATCCACCATCCAAGCTCTTTGGACGAAATCAACCAAACCGGAAGTGTCGCTGATCGACCCCGACGGTTCAAACAGAGGGTGACAACACAACGGCAGGACAGATACATGATCGTATCACATCTCCGTGATCGTTTTCTACCAGTTACAACGACATCTAGGCATACTAGGGGACTCATGGACGTCATTTATCAACTCAAACCGTACGAAACCGGTTACGTGACGTCGGAATTCAATGCCGTCGACCTAGGAAAGGTCCTATATTAACGAGGAGACACCGCCAAACTCGCTTAGCTTGGGCTAGGCGACATTTACGGTTCACCAGGGCCGACTGGGCGAATGTTCTTTTCGTCGACGAAACAAGGATTACATTGCGTTGTGCCGACGGCCGCAAACTTATTTATCGCCGGCGTGGTGAGAGAAACAGCGCCAATTGTGTTCTTGAGGCGGACCAGTTCGTGGGGAGGATCCATTATGATATGGGCGGGCATTTCGATGTACACCAAAACACCGATCATGTCCATATAAGGCAACATGAATGCACGACGATATCAGACGGACATCATTCAACCTGTCCTTATACCACACATTGCTGCAAACCGTGGTATGCAACAACGCTCCGTGCCATGTCGCCAGAGCAACATTGGCAATGTTACAGGCCAATAACATACGAGTCATCCATTTTCCTGCTAAAAGTCCTGACCTAAACCCAGTCGAGCGTGTCTGGGACTTATTAAAACGAAAGGAACGTGCCCATCCTCAGCAGCTGAATCTACGGGAATTGGAGCGTGACGTCAACCGCGTTGGAGAAATATCCGTCAGCAGTATCTTCACAGATACATTGTATCAATGAGGAGTCGTTGTCGAGCCGTGATTGCTGCCGGTGGAGGGCATACGCGTTATTAACATACAACAGACGTCAAATAACACGATTTTGTGACTTTTGAATTACCGGGTCGCCTTATTCATTCCTGCAGAAGATGTCAACTCTTTATTTGTTTGAAATGAAATTTTGTTTGTTGATGTGTAATGAATTTCGCTTTCTTATGCGATCAATAAATTCACGAAACTGAATTTACTATTTTTTTTAATTACAATTTACTGAGGTGACCGATTAGGAATTTTGCTGAGTGTATTTTAACTGCGTCCACTGAAGAGTGATAAAACTATGACGTCATTACAGTGTTATTTTTTAAATAGTTTATTACGCGGCAGGTATGCGCGCACATCCCCAACGCCATATCAGGAAGTAAACACATTTTTCGGAGAAATCTCTTTCGTTTTTGTACCGCTTATTTATTTTTCGGTTGTTTTTCCTGTTTCCAATCTTCAGTTATAAACGTCTGACAATAAGTGACATCGCGTTAAGTAATTTGCAGTGTAAAAACGTTTTTTAAATGAGAATGACGGAAACTGGGCTTGGACGGAAACTGACCTCTAACGAGCACACCTCCCGCCATCCTTACACATTTAATTTAACGAGATACATTGTACGGCAAGTATCGTAGTGAGAGCATAGTGTATCATTTTAAGTCATATATGGCCTAACTTGTGCTAAAATATACGCATATCTTCAAACAAACTGACATAATTCTTTTATAAAACAGAAATGTCGAAATTCTGACGAATGCTCCAGATGTAACAAGCATACATACAAAAGGAAATCCAAACCTGCTCACGGGTTTTGAAGTTGTGGCTGAGACATGAAACTAGACGAAAAGACGGCCGGACCAACGGTCAAATTGCTTTTTATGCCACTTCGAAACCAAGGACATAAAATGAACGCCCACTCAATGTCATTGCCTATCGGTTTCTTGTCGTTTATAACTCTTATTGTGTGAGAATGGCAAAGAAGACCAGAGTCAACATGAAGTTAAACAACAAAAGGAAAACAAACATGGCCTTATCGAAGCAGTTCACCACGAGTTGCCAGTCATTTCACCACGAGTTGCCAGTCATCGTGGTTGCCCATTATGTCATCGACCATTTTAGACAGATTGGTCAAACCGTATATGGTAAACATTCAGTGTGATTAACGTTTGGTGGTCCGCGACGAATGGCCGAGGCGACATCTAATGTGTTCAGTGGTAACAGCCCTGCGCACGTATCCACTGGACTGGACTTGATATTTGCAAGCACAATTGACTACTGCCATTCTAGGCCAGTAATTATAGCCGAAAATAAGAGACAAGGTCAAACAAATTCCAACAGAAAGTATTTTAGGATTTTTATAATCACTGACATGTAATGAGTTTTAGAAAAAAACACCTCAAAATAAAGATGGGGGGAAATGCTAAATTTTGGGGTAAAAGTTACGTTTTTAAGAAAAAATCTCCGGAAACTGAAATCATTTTATAAAAAATCATTTGAGCAAATAAGAGTCATTTAATAGTGCAGAAATGCTCTTCCAAATACATCTCTATGTAAATCAAGGTTTTATAGATGGATATGAGGTTAATTATATGAGATTTTGGTGCAAAACTTGGAATAAATGTATAAAATCGTTGATTTCTGTAATACATTTTGGTGTTACTAGGCTATAAATGAAAAAAAACACGAAATGAGCTATACTCAATTAGTTTCTTACTGTTTTGTACAGAGAAAGGTACAGAGATGTCCCAGAAAAAAGTCCTCTTGAATACGACGATCTTAAATACTTTATTTTTGGGTCTAAAAATGTGTTTTTCATAAAAAAAATCGCTGAAAACAGGAATAATTTTGTAATAAGATGTTTGAACATAAACTAATTCGGTGGAAGTGATAAAATGGTGCACAATTATATATACAAATGTTTCAACGAAGAAATGGCCGTAACTCCAGTAATACAATGTTGATTTTGGAGCCGAATCGATATGCCCATCTTGATATCATAGGTAAGCATCCTGTAAAGTTTCGGAACAATCAGTTGATATATGTAGGATGAGACGCAAATGATATTATAGTATAACATTAGACAAAAAAGGGGCCATGATAAAAGGTCGATTTTGGCGCCGAACGATATGCACATTTTGACATCATAAGTAATATTCTGTAAAGTTTCAAAACAATCAGTGGAAAACTGTAGGAGGAAATAGAAATATACCATAAACCTTTACGAAATAAAAGGACCGTACCTCGGATTATACAAACTTAAAAAAATGGTATGATAATGGACCTTTGGAAACGGCCGAGCACGACACATACGAAATATTGCAGTCTCGGTTTGACTGATACTGTTCATGAGCGGTAGTGAAATATGCTAGCTACCGCTCACGCCCTCTAGCCCGGGTTGAGCAGAACTCAATATTCATAAAATCACTAGTACACAATTTTAACCATCCCGAAGATGGCATGCATATGGCGGTGGACATGGAGTGTATTGCTTCCCCATGTCGTACGGCGTACGGTCCCAGTATCTAATACAATTAAATGCCCCGAAGAGCGAAATAAACATAATGAAATTTAGTTGGGAGCAGCGGTTATGAAGCCTGCGTATCAAAAAGCAGACAACATATCCTATGTACCCAGAGCCTTTTGTCGGCCGGAGTAGTGGAACCACCGAATCAAAAATTAAGTAAGAAAACAAAATAAATTGAAAATGTACCACCGATAACTAAATATAAGTATCGGGCTCAGCGATCTCCAAAGATCGAATGAATAACGGTACTGATTGCAAGCGCGGGGAGACGTTTTACTGCCGCCACACTGCACAATCAATTAAATTGTGCCAAAAGTTCAGTCGCGTAATTTCCTGTTTAACCATCAAATCTAAAGGTTTTTTACATGAATAAAAAGTATATATTTTTTCCATGCCGCTGGATCGAACGTTAACATTCAGTGACGTGTCTCCCTCTACTGAGTTTTTCAAGTCAAATCCGGGGGCACTGGAATTTATGCTTTAAAGAACAAATTACTGTTATTTAAGTGGCCATATACCATTTATTGTATAACATTCTGCTGGTGCAATTTATAACATGACACCGGCAGCATAGTCATAACTTCCTCTTTTTTAAAAAAAATCATAGGGCATGGTGATCGTTATACGATACAAACATTTAATTGTATCAGTATTCGCAACATAAAACGGCAACATAAAACGCACTGTCA